>JASZXS010000193.1:0-29073 GCA_035521475.1 Tremellales sp. Uapishka_1 | reverse complement strand
CCCCCGGGGGGAGGAAAGGCGACAGACGGGGCGAGATATGGTATTCATGATGCAAGATATCCGCTCGCGTGTGCTTCGACTACCCAACAGATTGCTGCGCTTCGAGACGCTTGCCTGCGCTTCGACTGTTTTACAGGACCTTGCGCTTCGACGCGCTCTTCCTTTCCGCAACCCATCCATCCAGTAGCTCTCCAACGATCCACACGCTGATTGCAAAGAGCAGCATCCCACTCGCCCAAAGGACGAGGTAGACGTCCTTGGCGAGAAACTCGAGCTGGTACGCGGTGCCGAGCCATATTGCCTGACCAGCGATCCACAGTCCGACCATACTGCCTGCTTTCCGAGGCGAGATCCGCTGCTGGGACAAGAGAGGCGAGAGTAGCGGGAGGAACCATATAAAGTACTGCGGTATGGTTAAGCGAGTTGCGAGGGATCCAAGAGAGAGGGGAAACACGTACCTGCGACGTGCAGACCTTGTTGAAGATGACGAAGAGCGTGGTCTGTATGAACATGGTGAATACGAGTCCGGCCTTGCGCGTCAGCACAAAGCCAGAGAGGAGAACGATGGTGGCCTGAGGCAAAAAGGACGTGAGCGGGTGTCGGAGAAAGGTGGACAATGTGGATGTCGGGTCCGACGAGGGGAACAGGGAGAGGTAGATGGGGTAAAAGTAGGGTGAGAAGTTGTGTCGGTGGTCGAGCCGGGTAAGGTGGTGCAGGAACGTATGATGGAGAAAGGGATGGCCCCAGCTGATGAGCCCCATGGTCAATCAAGCCCCTTTTCCTCTCATCTCCTCTAGCTTACATCGACCACAGACTGCCATTGATGACGGCCAGCCACACCGCCGTCCAGGCGCCAAACCTCCACACCCGCCATCCAAACCATCCTTGCCCCCTGACCGTGGCGAGATACGTCCATATGGTTGAAACGTAGATCACAGGAAAGAGCTTGTACGAGATCCCGAGCGCCAACATGCCCGCCGCGCGTCTCTCCCAAACCCGCCCCTCTCGCTGGAGGCAGAACACGAGCGCCACGACCAGGAGGGCGATCACAGCCTCCGGCGAGCCACGGGTATTGATGTTGATCACGAAGGGGTTCAGTGTCCATATCCACGGGTTCTGGGACGAGAGGAGTGGGACAATGAGGGAGACGGCCATCAGGATATACTTGCCAAGGAAAGGGTGAAGCAGCGTCGGCGAGACAAGTAGGGGGAGGAGCGGGGTGTACCGGAACGTAGGACGGTTGTACGGGCTGTCACCAAATCAGTCGGTTGACACCCTTCTTCCATGGAGGATACGCACTCGCCGATGGGGAGGTCGAAGAGCCGAGTCAGCCACCCTTGAGCCTGGTTGGACTTGCGGGGATGGAAGATTAGATCTGTCCCATCTGTGATCACCCGCCAGTCGACATCGGTGTACTTCAGACCCCCATAGCGATCTGGATGCGAGTCGACATGTTCCGCGTAGCCTATCAAGGCGACATGGATGGCGTGGGACAGTATAAGGATTTGGCGAGCAGTAGGTCGCGGTACGGAGATGGGCATAGTGTCCTAGGTAAAGTACGACATAGTAAAGCTAGGTAGTAAACGAAGAGAGAACCGCGACTGGGCGTTCGAGGTGGATTGCCGAAGTGGAGGTGTGATCTCTGGCTTTGGGGTATCTGTCTTTCTGGCTGGCACTGTAGACCCCGTCGCAGACTGATCATCTCCCTGGTACATCCTGATCCTATTCAGCATGCATTAAGATTATCGCACAATTCAAGCTCTTATCATCTACAGTTTTATCGAAGCATCGTTCAACTCTTTTCTACGCTCTAGGCGCTCGCTCTGCCTCGGAGGCCTTTCGGATGGCCCAAGTCAGCTCGTAAGTCTTGGTCGCATCCTCGAACGACGACAAGATATGCGGGTCGGGTCCGCCTTCAATCGCATCGACGAAGGACGAGACTTCAGAGAAGAACGGGTCGTCGTCCTGCAGTCGAAGGTGAGCTCGGGGTAAAGAACGTGTTTCCGGAGATCACAGACATACGGTGTACGAGTGTCGCTCCTCGTGGTCATCTCCAGGTCGTCGAACGTAGAGAGTAGGGTTGTTGTATGGGTCAACTAATCTACATCCGGTCGTCAGTTTGAGCGATGCAGAATTATCCACAAGACTCGCCTCATCTGGTATCCGTCACAGTACAGTTCCAACTCGCACGAGTAGGCATGGCCTTGGAGCGCCACCGCATGGGTGAATGAGCCGATAGCACCGTTCTCATATTTCCTACGAGGGTCGGAGGGGTTAGCAATAAGCAAGAGCAACACCGTGTTCATCTAGACTGACCAGACAGCGGACGTCAATCTAGGGATCCGCTGCTCTTCTGGGATCTTGGACTCGTCGATAGGGATCTTGGACAACTGCCCAGGCTTTTCGTAGAACTCGATGGATTTGGCGCTATCGATCAAATTGCCATCAGCTCACCGCCACGATCCCGAGGAGTATATCGAGAGACCTACACGACGGATTTTATGTCGACGTCACCTCCAAAGTATCTCGACAGGTCACAGAAATGAGTTCCCTGCTCAATGACAGGTCCCATATCGACCGATTTGTTCCACCAAGCAGGTTTGGCAATGGCCTCGTAAGCGCAAGCCTGTTTGTAGTCAGCTTGGTTCGCCCTATGAAGACGATAGGGTCAACTCACATATCGAGCGTTGGTGGCCATGACAGTGAGGTTGTTGTCGTGGATGATTTGCTTCATTTTCTGGACACATCGGAGGTATCGCAGCATGTACCCAACGGAGACGATGTTTCCGTTGTCGATGAGCTTATCGGTGACCTCTTTCGCGGCCTCGACAGTTCCAGTACCGACAGGCTTTTTCATCATCAGCATTGATGTCATACGCCGCTGAGCCAGGGGTCTCACCTTTTCGATGAAGTAAGCGGTTCTGGGGAACATTTTCAGGAGATTGAGCTCCAAGTCGGTTCCCTTCGTGGTTCCGCCCCGGTAAGCAGGAGGGCACCCGACAACGATCGCACTGATGTAGAGTCAGTCGGTCGTCTGTCCCGAGAAGCACTTTAATGCTCACTGAGGATCAGCCTTGCCTTCAATGGCAGCCTTGTAGTCCTCGATCGTCTTGTATACTTTGGTGTTCCTGTACGCCGACTCCACGAAAGAGGATCTCTTTCCTTCGAGAACGGACTCGGCTCGGGCGACGGACGGGTCGATGAGCGCGACGACTTTCAGTCTCGGGCCCAGCTTGTGCTCGAATCGGAAAGAATGACTGGCGAGTTGTTTAGCTGCGTCCTCTGACGACATTCTAATTACAACTCACTTCCATGGTCCTTCGTCGGAACCAAACATAATATTCTGTTCGGAACGTCAGTCGAAGTGGAACCTATGAGACCTATGAGAGAGCGACGGCTTACTCCTGCTCCAATCATGACGACGTTAAAGTCGGCTCCGGGCTCGGGAGGCGGTTGACTAGACATCGAAGGTGCCATTGCAGTGACGGCGATACCACGAGAGAGGGGAGGGGTCGCATGTTTGAAAAGCGACGCGCCATAATTTCGAGGCCAAAGGGCAGACGACGTCGACAGCGGGCGCGAGAGTGTCGCCGGACGATGGAGGAATTTTGACGACGTGGTGAGTTGGCGGTGGGAGAGCGGAGAGACGTGCAGAACGGGAGGAAGAGGTGGGTGGGTGAGGGTTCGAAGGTTTGGGTGCATGGTTTGGGAACGTTATGGATTTTTGATTCGGATGGCGCGAATGTTGTTGTTGTTGTTTTTGAGGGGGTAACAAGGGACCGGTGGTGGTCAGGGATTTATGGGACCGGCGATAAAGGAGACAACGGGTCGGTGATCGTGCGGGGTAGGTTGGAAAGGGGGGCGAGGTGAAAGGAGATTCACGGCGTAAAGGGGTCAGGTTGAGGGGCACCGATACGTTTCAGGCGATCAACGGTGGGGCCAACACGATGCACGAGCGGGGCAGTGAGGGTTGGAAGGAGGTGGACGACGATTGGGGGCGGAGGTTTCGGTTGCGAAAACCCGAAATTTATATTCGTGAACAGCGGGAGGAGGGCAGCGGTCACGAGAGGCGTGGAGGATACGTGTCGGTTACGAGCAGGTCGCGACGCGAGCGAAGGAGGTAGGTTGTAGAGGAGCGTCGAGGTCCGGACCGGAGAATCCAATCAAGAGAAGCAGAAGAAGACGCAAGCAACAAACAAGACACGTTCGTTCGTATTTCACGAAGCGAAGAAGAGCCAGAATTTCGAGGGGCGAGAGTGTCATGGCCGAGCGGACCGTGGATGAAAGGCAGGGTTTCAAAGGAGTAACGACCGGGACCAGTGCGGCAACCGCGATCATGTCATGGGGTTCGAAGGAGGGGAGCCGATAGCGGAATGACGGGGTGAAGGACGGGGTCATTCGGACGTCGGGGTTCCCATGGAGACGGGATCGGTAGCGGGTCATTGGACCAGTTTGGGTGTTTGCGATGGCAGACGTCGGCGGCAGGAGAGGTGCGCAGAGTGGGGAGGGGTACAGGGGCCAAAGGAAGGGATGAGACGGTGCGAATCGTCGCGTGGAAGTAGGGGAGGAGGGAGAGATCGAGTTCGTTTGAGGGCAGAGGGAGGGGGGACAAGGAATGGTTCAATCCAGTCAGCAATCCGTCCTCGTAGAAAAGCTCGTCCACTGCGGCAACCGCAAACACAGAACCAACTCACCTATCCATCCCCCTCCGCTTGTTGACGTTGATCCCACTGTGCGGCGCTTCCTCTGTGCCCCCATCGTTGGCAGGTGACGAGGTGTTGAGGAATCGCAGTCCGCTGAGCGCGAGCGACGTGGAAGGCTGGGCAAGCAATCGCGGTCGGGGCGCAGCGAGGGTGGTGAGCGTTCGCCTTGGGAAGCGAAGCGCGATGGGACGAAGGGACCGAAGCGACATCTGCGAGCGGTTTTAGCTCGGTGGAAAGAGAAGGTAGGACACGCCTCGCAACATACAGTGCACCAACAGTCTTTTATCTGATTTATCTATAGATAGAGGCGATGCAAATCCGGGATGTTCAACTTCTTCAAACTGAACGAGCAAAACACGGCCACCGATTCAGCGCCGCTTTCTGGGGCATGGGCATGGACACTGACGTACCTTTGGGCAGTGGGCTCGTGTTGCAGAACAGACGCGGAAAGACGGTGTGTGTGGCCGTATCCTCCTTATGGGCGAGAGTGGCCGTTACTCCAGGCTAGTCGGCATAAGAGCCATTTTCAAGGTCGCGTCGTCATGCTTAAGCATCTCTCCATCCGCCTTGCGTCTCGCGCCGACCCGAATCCCGCTCATGTCCCTTGGCAACGTGGGGGAAACCCTGTTGATCTCGGCTATCGGTAGTGACGTACATGGACGTTGGCGAGCGTGTGCAGTCGGGGAATGAAAAAGCTGCATCGTTCGAGACGAAACGCGTATATACAGATGCACCAGGCGTCTTTCGTCGTGGGGAATAGATAGACACAGAGGGGATATCGTCATCAGGCGGGTCATACGTTACTGTCCAACCTAGAAGCAGGCGCGAACTTAAGCGGAGGCGATGTACTGCGAGTGCATTGATCAGTAAAGGACCCCTCTTCCAAATCCGGTTCACTGACCCAGCTTCCGAGGTCGGTGATGGATCCAGAGCTCGACATCAACGCGTTGTCGGCATTGACACCCTGCATGTTCTCCATTACGCCAAAGGGAGAATATCGCACAATGTAATCCTGCTCGTCAAACCATGCTGACATGGATTGATGGAAGTTCCAGACTGCGGTCGCGTCAGCATTACTGGTCTCTCCGTACGAAGCGTAACGCGGAAGCCCACCTTGAGAAGTGGAGCATTGGGCGCCGCCGTTGTAGTCCTGGCAAGCGTATTCCGTGATCCAGATATCCAGTCCAGTCTTTTGGTGGAAGTTGGAGACGTAATTTTGGAAGTTGTCAACGTCGGTGTAGTAGTAGTGGATGGGGACAAAGCTATCAGGTGTTGTCAGGCGAGCCAGTCTCGCGGACGGATGTGCTTACTCCATCTTGCAGTCTGCGGCAGAGTTTCCGGCGTTCGTGCAAGCGCTGGAGAAGTCCTGGATCCACTGCAAACCTGAGGGTGCAGAGGTCGTGGCCGCTCCACCGAGCGCAAGACCCTTGGAGGATCGGACGGGCAGGAAGTCGTTCATCCAGTACGAGACCGCGTCGGAAGCGGCCACATTGCACTGGGAGCCCTCGTTGGGTTCCTGCGCGAATGTTTTAGCATGCAGGATTAGGACTCTGAGATGGAATGTAGACTAACGTTAAAGAAGAGGGCCGACTTGACGTTACTGTTCCAGTTCGATTGCTGTGCCCACCAATCGGAAACTTGGTTCTAAGGCCATCCTTTTTGATTAGCACATGCTGATTCTGAGGCTCAAGCTGCACTCACAGGACCCCACAGCATAGGGACGAATTCCAAGCCAAGAGTGTCGGCGGACCCCTAGACTCGATTCATCAGTCCCATCCGCACGAACCCTCACAAACCCATCAACGCACGACGTTGTCCGGCGACCAGGTGTAATACCACTTGGACTTGCTTCCGATGTAGTTTCCCACGTAGTCTGCCGAGCCTGAATCGGCCCAGTTGCCATTGGGCCAGCCGAGTCCGAACTTGGAGCCGCCAGACGAGGCGAGCGAGACCGAGACCGACCCCGAGATAGAGCCAGAAGATGCGGCGGCGGAGGGAGAGGTCCACGCGGCAGAAGACGAAGAGGAGGGCGTCCAAGATGCCGAATCGGAAGAGGTAGTGACAGAGACGGAATCCGCGCTGTCATCGTCCGCAGAAGGGGAAGGAGAGGCGGCGGAGGACCAGGCGGCGGTGCTCGCAGTGGAAGAGGAGGTCGAATCGACCCCAGTGCTTGACGGGGCGGCATCAGAGGACGAAGAGGTGGCAATGGCCGTGGTCGAGTCAGTCAGAGACGAAGAGACCTGTCGGACTCGACACTGCGAGCCGTCTGCGTTCCGTCGAATCACAGAACCAGCTGGGGAGCGTCTTTTCTCCCGCGCACCGATGTTGGATGCGAGATTCTTGCGGGCGGCGAGGTGTCGGTGGTCTCGGGGGGCTTTGTGGGCGAGAGCGGACTGAAGGTGTCAGTGACGGTGTTACTCATGATGAGAGGTGACCCTGGGAGAAAGAACAGGAATAAGGGGTGACGCGGTGGTGCACAGACTCGCTCGATAAGTGTTCAAGACAAGTCGCTGGCCTCTTCCTGCTGCAGCGGGACAATATGCCCCTTTCAAATTACCCTCGCCCCTCTTCCTTCCTAGATTGCGCAACCCCCTGTTCCCGAACTCGACTCACTGGGATATCCTCAACGATGTTCAGTGTCAGTCCAATGACGGCCAGAACAGGCAGCAGCTGCAGGAGTTTTCCCAACATTGTTCTTCTTTCCTGTCGTTCAGTGTGAGTTTGATAATACGACTTGCGTAGACTAGGTTGTGCGTCGTGCGGAGGACAGGGATGGATCGAGGGAGGTGGTCGACGTGGGTGGGTTGATTGACTGCTTCTCGAACTGATCGCTGATCGTTGGTCGTTGGTCGGGTCGTCTTTTCTGGCCTGCGTCGCTGTTGTGAGGTGTCAAACGAGTGTGGTGTGCGGATGGCTGGCTGGACAGATGTAGGACGAATAGTTGATGAATTGACGAAGGATAACTATTTCGGGGTCGGTTGAGCGGAAGGGAAGGGGGCCGTGTCACGCATGGACAAAGACGATTTCACCCAGGGAAAGGATGAAACGCGTCAACAAAACAAAGGGAGCGGGCGCGTCCGTCGGAGTAATACAAACGAGGCGTCTGTCCGTTGGGATATAGGTATATTGCCACCGAAACGCTTCATAAAGTCTGACACTACGCCCTGGGGACTCGGCTGGACTCATCTGCCCTAAGGATCATCTGGACTTGGACCCCGAAATAAAGCGGCAAGACAAAATAAAGCTGGCTGTTTACATAATCATCTAGGTCTAGGGTGTATGTGGAGATATGCAAGGGCTACCTGCGTTCGTCTGCGCCTAAAGCTACACCTTCCACTCCTTCTTCAACCCGGCAGCCATGCGCTTCACCCCTTCCTCCATCACGTCTGGGGGCGGCAGACTGAAGCTGATCCGCAGGTAGATCCGCTTGGCCTCCTCCTCCTTGGTCCACTGCTTGCCGCCGGGCGCTTTAAAGTACACCGACGGCGCCACGAGCACCTTCTCGTCGACAAAGGAGTGGAATACAGCATCCGAGATCTTCTCGGGCGTTGCTTCGTCGCGCCGGGGGTGGGATTCGATCTTGAGTCGGATCCAGAGAAACATGCCGCCCGTTCCGCCGGCGTACTCGCATGCCTCGGCCGGGAGGTATTTGTCAAACAAGGCGATCATGGTCAAGCATCGTTTCTTGTACACCTCTATGGGCGCTGTTCAGCAAAATCCCTGAGAGAAGTGTATCTAGTAATGGCATACCAGAGATGTGCGGCAGATAATTCTTCTCAAAGCCCTCATGACTGCCCCAAGCGCGCAAGATTGCCGTGATGGCAGCGACCGAGAAACCCGATGCACATTGAGTAGTACCCTCTCGTGAGTTCATGATTTTTGTGACCAGCGCAGTCGGGCCCGTCAACCAGCCACATCGCGAGCCGGGGGCCACGATCTTGGAGAAAGAGTCGACTCGGATGACTCGGCCGTCGACGTCAAGTGAGAGGAAGGATGGGACAATGGGCGTCCCGGCTCCATTTGGCCGGATTTGCAGAAAGCAATCTAGACATGATGTCAGCATAGGTGACCGCATCATGGGCCATTCCCACTCACAGGGGTCGTCCTCGCAGATCAGGACATTGTATTTTCGACAGATGGCGTACATCTCTCTCTTTCGGTACTCGGGCATGGTGACGCCTGTAGGATTGGAGCATGTTCTATGGTCTTGGGTCAATGGGTCCATCCTCCCTCTGCGTTAGGTCGCACGCACGGGACAATGAGAATGAACTTCGGCATGGCAGCGCCTCGAGTAGCCTCGTCCCAGTTGCCTAGAATGTCTTCCAGCGCATCCGGCGTGATTCCATCGCCGTCCATCGGTACACCGAGCGGCTTGATCCCCTGCGTGCTCATCCCGGTCAATGCGCCCGGGTACGCAAACTCCTCGACGAGACAGTAATCGCCCCGGTTGAAACACGTTCGGAAGAACCCATCGGTCCCGTCGGTATTGCCCGCGGTGCACAGCACCTTCCAGTCGGCATACGGCGGGTTGTGGTTCCGCGCAATGTGCTCCGTCATCCAATTGACGAGGTGAGGAGCGCCAAAGGTCGAGCCGTATTGAAGATCGGCGGTCAGGTCTGGGTTCAGCGGCTCGTTCTTGACCGGGGCCGTGAACGCTTCGAGCGGGAGCAGGCTCTCCGGTGTAGATGCTGGACGATGCAAGTTAGTCGGATCGTTCCGAGGAAGGGTGACAGAGCTCACCTTGGAAGCCGGGAACAAAGACCGACTTTTGGGCAAAGGGGACAGATAGCGTCATACCTGTCACAGGCCATGTCGAGGGATGCGGATATCCACCTCCAAACTACATCGCCGTCAGGTCTGGCTGAGAGGACTGAGCTGCTCAATGAAAGAACCCACAGAGATCATGCCCGGGATATCGAAGTACGGTCGGAGCTGTTTCAGCTGCGATCTCGCGAGCCCCTTGGACTCGTCGGACAGGTAATCGGCATAGTCGATCTTGACGGGGGAGGTCACGACGGACGGCATGGTGCGGCAGTGGAGATAGAGGAATAGACTGCTTAACTATACGCAGAGGTGGATACTACAAGTCGACTCGATACCTTTCTGCTGACCTCTCTTATCCACCTATCGGTCATAGCCGAAGCTGAGTGAAATAAAGGAAATTAGCCGTCGGCTACTGGTCATCGGCATTCAAGAACCAGCTAATACACGTAGGCTCCATGTAGTCTGGCGTCTCCAGCCAATAGCATCATCTCCCTCCGCCTGTCCCGAGTTGTCCCGTTCTTGTGCTAGGTGTCCTTCAACTAGCGTCATTGACGGGCAACACTATTTTATCTGACAAAGTTCTGGGACGATATATTAGCCGACAGGAAGCGAAGCAATCCCGCTCACGGGTAAACTGTTCAAGCAGGAGATGATAAGTCGGGTACCGTGAAGATGGACAGGGTTTCTTGGTGGCATGCACATGCAGTTTCGGGCGCTGCCGCACCTACCGAAAGAGATGTCATCGTTCAGGACGCTCCATACCTTAATGGAAAATTACCGGCTCTTCAATTCTCGACGCGACACCACAAGGTTGTTCAAGCATTGACCCGTGGACGTCTGCTGAGGTGTGTGAATGACTCTCATGGCGGAAGGATTGGGATCGACCTGCCATCCTCTGATTAGACGAATTCCTTCCCGCCTTCATTCAAAAGCATGACGAAAACACTGTCGATGAGTTGCTGAGCGTCAACACACCTCTGTTCTAGTGTCAGACGGCTAAGCAATATACCCCTTGCAAGACCTCAAGAGAGATTCAAGCGATTCATGGAAAGGGAACGGAAGCCGTGTCAGATACACGTCATTCTCAAACCGTATTCCTCGACGCGTTTTGCCCTGGAAATCCTCTTTACGCGTCCGAACATTCGCATTCCTCCCTCTTCGACCGTCCCATCCTTGTCGTGTCCTATCGAATCACATCTGCAGCAGCCACCAGAGAGCCATCTCATATCCTCCGCAACGAAAGCGCCAAAATGGCAGACTTTGGAACCCAAGATGCCCTTCCTATCGTTGCCGACGATCTTATGCGAGACCGAGCTCGACAGTTCGTCGAGTTTCTCGACGATGATGTGAGCTACTGAAGGCGGCTCCATGGCACGAGCTGACGGAAGTGTGCAGACGCAAGTGACCTACAATTACCGAGAGTCGATCAAGCGCATGCTCGACCTGGAGCAGGTCAGGTTGATTGTCAATCTCGACGACCTGCGAGACTACGACCGAGTCTATGCTGACGGGTAGGTAGCGGTTCGTTCTCAAAATCGACTACGCTCAAACCTATCATCCAGCCTCCTTCTCGAGCCGACATCCTATCTGCCAGCGTTCGATGCTGCGCTACTTCAGCTCGTTCAGGCTCTGCATGATCCGCTGAAACACAAGATTGCCGACAACGAATGTGAGTCGAGAAGGTGCTCTGAGTAGCAAAGCTAATGACTACCAGACTACGTCGGACTCCGAGGCTCGTTTGGTCAGCAACACTGCAATCCCCGTACGCTGAGGAGTCATCAAATCGGCAAAATGGTTTCTCTTGAAGGAATCGTTACGCGATGTACGTCACCTTGCTACTTTCCCCCCTTCGAGTATCCCTTGACATGATCGTCCAGGCTCGCTCGTCCGACCAAAGATGCTCAAGTCCATCCACTTCTGCCCCCCTACCCAAAAGTTCCACTCGCGATCCTACCACGACTCGACGGTCATTGCTCCTTCTTCCACCCTGACTGGCTCGACGACCGTGATACCGCAAGATGATGGCGAAGGTCATGCGCTGATGATGGAGTATGGACTCTCCACATTCCGAGACCACCAAACCATCAATATCCAGGAAATGCCAGAGAGGGCTCCTGCGGGCCAGCTGCCCCGAGGCGTGGAGGTCGTGCTGGCGGACGATCTGGTAGACTGTTGCAAACCCGGAGACAGAATCCAGCTCGTTGGAGTATACAAGTCTTCCGGAGGAGGTCAAGGACAACGAGGTTTCACGTGAGTGGTCAACTGGTTGATTCTCGTCTGGCAGCTGAGCCCCACTCAGTACACAGTTGATTGCCAACAACATCATCCTCCTCTCCTCGAAACAAGGTGGAGGAATCGCCCAGACGCCGTTGACCGACACCGATATTCGAGCCATCAACAAGTTGTCGAAACGACGAAACATCTTCAGCCTTCTCTCCCAGTCACTTGCTCCCTCGATCTTTGGCTCCGATCACATCAAACAAGCTATCCTGCTGTTGTTACTTGGGGGAGAGGAAAAGAATCTGAAAAACGGAGCGCATATCCGAGGAGACATCAATGTTCTCATGGTCGGAGATCCCAGTACAGCGAAATCTCAGATGCTGAGGTTCGTGTTGAACACGGCACCCCTCGCCATCGCTACGACGGGTCGAGGATCCTCGGGTGTAGGTCTGACAGCCGCGGTCACGACCGACAAGGATACCGGTGCGTCCTGACTTTCAGCTTGCTCGATGAAACAATGCTAATGCTGTGAAACAGGAGAGAGAAGACTCGAGGCCGGAGCAATGGTGCTTGCCGATCGAGGCGTTGTGTGTATCGATGAATTCGACAAGATGTCGGATGTCGACAGAGTCGCCATCCACGAAGTAATGGAACAGCAGACGGTCACCATCGCCAAAGCTGGTATTCACACTTCGCTGAATGCCAGGTGCAGTGTTGTAGCCGCTGCGAACCCCATCTATGGCCAGGTGAGTTGAGTTGTTGTGGCTGTAGACACCAATAAACTTAACTCGCGGTGCTAGTATGATGTCCACAAAGATCCGCACAAGAATATCGCGCTGCCAGACTCTCTGCTCTCTCGTTTCGATCTGCTCTTTGTCGTGACAGACGACACAGATGAGCACCGTGATCGAATGATCTCGGAGCATGTCTTGCGGATGCACCGATATCTTCAGCCTGGTGTCGAAGAAGGTGTGCTTACCCCGTATCTGTTATAGATCTCTAGCTGATCGCCTTCATTCTTCCAGGTACACCCGCTGTGGAGAATCTCGTCCAGCATCTAGATGTCGGAGGCGAAGCAGAGGAATCGCGAATGATCGAGACGGTCGTCTTCGAGAAGTTCAACCCGCTTCTTCACGGCGGTGTTACCTTGACATCTGGTCGACGTGGCGACAAACGCAAAGAAGTGCTGTCGATCGCCTTCGTCAAGAAATATATCCAATACGCCAAAAACAGGATACACCCGACCTTGACGAAAGGAGCGGCGGACTGGATCGTGAACGTGTACTCTGGCTTAAGGAATGACGATCTCGCTGGTAACCAGAAACGAGTGAGCCTAACCATCTTCCTAGAAGCCCTTGTGATAGAATTAACGGGTCTTCTTGATAGACATCGCCACTGACTGCCCGCACGCTGGAGACCTTGATTCGGCTGTCGACCGCCCATGCTAAAGCTCGACTCTCGGCGATCGTCGACGAGCGGGACGCTATGGCAGCCGAGGAGATTCTGCGATTCGCTCTGTTCAAGGAAGTTCTGAAGCCTCAGCGAAGGAAGAAGAGGAAATTAAACAACGGACAAGGTGTTGACGAGGGTTCCGACGAAGAGGACGAGGAGGAAGACGAGAATGAAAACGAGGAGGAAGAGACCGCCGGAGTGACGGAGAGGGAAAGAGAAAAGGCTAGGGAAAAAGCGAAGCGGATCGAGAGCCCCGGCGTCCCAGACGCGGCCCCGGAGCCTGATCAGCCAGAGACCGGAGATGTGGATATGGACTCAGGCGACATATCGGCGGATAGGTGGGTCATCCTGCGCGTTCGGCTCGGCGAACGATACCATAGCTAATGTTTCTGCGTCCCAGATTAAATCTCTTCCGTTCGAGATTGTCACATGTGCTGGAAACGGCGTTCGCGAACGAGTCGTACGCCGAGCTCGTCGAGCTGTTGCCCAAGATCAACGAGGGGATGACGACGGCCGACATGTTTGGGACGAGAGAGGCCAAGTTGGCAGTCGGAAAGATGCAGGAGAGGAACGAGATCATGGAGGCGGAAGGGACCATCTACAAGATTTAATGCTGGTCGTCAGGGTTTGGTACAGGCGGGCGATCGATATGTTTGTAATGTTACTGCTGGATACGATATAGAATGTCGGTGGACTAGTGGCTTGTCTTTACGACATTCAGCTTGCGCCTCTAGCCGTTATGAGGACCCCGTCTGAGATCGCGATGCAGGGCTGTGCCCAGATTAGCCATCAGCGGTTTACAGTTGTACGGTCGCTTGTAATGCAACGTTCTTGGTAAGCTTCGGATTGCTTGACACCTCCTTTCATCAGGTCACGTGTCACACCGCGAAAGACAAAAAGCGGTCGAGGTGACGGTCCTTTGAAGCTCATCCCCGCCCTCCAATATGACAACGACTCCTGCCGTCCCTTCGAGCTCGACCCGCCCGCACGAGATGCGTATCGCGCCCAGCGGGTCGATGCAGAACTACATCAAATTCGCGCTCAACTTTCTATCGGTAAGCCGAGCCGAGCTTTCCTGGGTGCGCTGTCTCATTGCTCATACACATCGCACAGGAGAACCCCAAACGCCCGCTCGTCCTTCATACTATGCCTCCTTCTGAATCATCCAAAGGTCCGACAGCATCCATAGCCCTAGCCCCCCCTACCACTCCCACTTCCCTTCCCACTTCCACATCGACTCTCCACCCATCCACGCTTTCCACCCCGCGGTTGATCTCGATTGTGGAGATCATCAAGAGGGATTACATGACCGATCTCTCCTTGCTCGAGAATGGCAAAGGGAAGAACAGGGCGGACGGCCTATGGCAGTATACCGAGAGTGGACTGCTCTCGCCTTCGAGCGTTCGGCCCGAGCAGGACGGCAGGACAGATCTGGAGAGAGTGCTGAGCGGGAAGACGAAGTGAGCGCTGCGTTCCTCTTCTGCGACGCCTGGAGTACTAATGCAAGCATCACTCGCAGGCCCAAGATGACCCATCAGCCGTACCTGAAGATCACGCTATCCACCCGCCCGCTGGGTTTAGAAAAACAGCGGAATGTTACTTGTCAATACGTCATGATACGCCGACGGAGACCGAAAGCCTCGAAAGCCGCGCCCGGGGAGACAGGGGAGGAAACGGAGAGTGCAAAGGGGCTCAAGGAGAATGGATCGCGGAAGAAAAGGAAGAGTAGTGGGGACTTGGAACCGGGTAACAAGAAACGTAAAACGGTGTCCGCACATGCTACATGAGATGGGATGCTCTATCTCCTGGTCAAGTATCTGACGTCTATCACCTCTGGTAGAGGAGACAATTCTTCCAACGGGCCGGGCAGCTCAACTTTGTTGCTCTGATGTATGACACCGCATCAGCCTTGTCCCTCACATGCAAAGAGGGGAAGAACTGACCGAAGGATCCTGACGACCCGCCCAACTCTCGTTAGGATGCTCCACCTTGAATGTTACGATCAAATCCCCCCTCGAGCCTTTCCCCCTCTTTGGCATCCCCTCGTTTTTTATCAACCACTCTTGGCCGCTCTCAATGATCCGCTCGCTTCGCTTCGACTCGACTCTGATACCTCTCCCGTCGAGATGGACAAACAATACTCTTGAGAGGCCAAGGAGAGCCTCGGAAAGCGATATTGGGACCGTAATCGAGAGGTCGGACGAGTAGGGGCGGGCGGTGAAGTGGGGATGAGGACGGAACTTGATCCGGAAAATCACGTCGCCAGGCGGTATGCCCGGCTAAAAGCAGAGAGTCACGATCAGCCGGTCTATTTCAGCAGCACGAGATTGATGCAACATACGGCTTCGTCCGCTTCACCTTTCAACGCTATCCTCTCCCCGTCCTCGGTTCCAGGTTCGATCTGAAATTCCACCCTCTTCTTCTCTTTCCGAACCTTCTTTCCCTGGCACTTTCTACAGCTGATCAGAGGACCGGAGTAAGCGCTTGATCGTGCTCGGCACGCACGGCCTTACCTGTCTTTCTCGCGTATCTTCTTCCCTTCTCCCTCGCATTCCGGGCACTCCATCTTGAACTTGCCCACCAGTCCTGGTCCAAGCTAGATCCATAAATAAGTCAGTAATCTGGCTTTCGATACCGCGGTGATATCAAACCTACATGTCTATCCGCGGTGATCTTGCCCTTTCCTTCACATTTCGAGCAATCCTTCAGCTTCGCCCCCTTCCTCCCACCCGAGCTGCTGTAACCGTCAACATACGCGCCCCCATCTCTAATCGCGAGGACTCACCCCTCACAGTGGCTGCAAAGCCTGTCCCTCTCGAGATTCATCACCACCCGCTTGCCCTTAAACGCATCTTCCAGGTTGATCTCGTAGACGACTTCCGTGTTGTTCCCTCTTGAAGGTTTCGTCCGCCCAGAAGAGGAGGAAGGGTCAAACGAGAAGCTCGCCCCTCCGCCGCCCATGCCGAATCCACCAAACATCTGTTCGAAAAGATCCTCCTCGAAAGACGAAAATCCTCCTCCTCCTCCAGCGCGTTGAGGACCATCGGGACCATACTCGTCATACGCGGCTCTCTGGATTGAGAAGTGAGTACGAAGGACTAGGGAAACGACTGAGCAAATGAGCTTACGCTATCGGGATCCGAGAGCGTTTCATAGCTGTTGATAGGTCAGGGAAGACCCAGTGGGAGCTCATGACGAGGACACTACTGACGCTTTTCCTATCTTTTGGAAAGTCACATGGGCTGATGGATCATCTGGGTTCTACGAATGGTTTAGCTATTCTCTGATAGCTCACTACCCGCATCACTCACTTTGTCCTACATTCCTCGACCACGATTGATCAGCGAAAGCCGGGGGACAGAAGCTCGTTCCCAACCTACGGGATGATGCTGCATAGCCTGCAGCATGATAGATAGTAAGCATTGGAGTACTTGCCTGAGAGCGCGAAGGACAACCGACCTTCTTCTTGTATGCTTTTTTGATCTCGGCATCGCTAGCGTCGACCGAGATATCGAGAAGGTCATAATACGTCGTATCGGCCACCACTGGACCATGAGCATCAGCTTGTGGTACCACAGTGAGGTCGCTTCCGCTCACTTTCGACAGCCTACGGTTGTACCTACGGTTGTAGAAACAACAGTTTGCACGTTCAGTCCGCAAACAACGGTCCATGACCCAACTTTTGGCCGAAAACGCATCCCAAATGCTCTCAGGCACGTAGCCATCGGTGGCAAAATAGAGACCCGTCGCTGAGTATGCTTTATAGTAATAGTAGTAAGCGTAACAACGGATAGCTACAGGCGCTATTCCCGTCGTCAGGAGTCCGCCTGTACTTAAGAGGTTGTCAAGCTTTCGGAGGCCTAGGTGAATGGTCGACAAGACTTCGGATCTGCAGTCCATCATCGGTAGAATACCGGGGTAACGAGGCCATCCGACACACTTAGTGTCGGTTGTGGTCGATCCGAGATCCAGCACAGATACGGTACGATTTGGCCTTCACAGTACACCCCATGTCATGGTAGCTATCAATACACTATTGCTACAACAAAATTCCCCCTTTCCCTTCTCGTCACCCATGTCATTACGATACATTATACTTTGGTTTCGATTGTCTCGAGTGGGGTGCAGGATTTTTGATTACAATTTTGCCAGGTGGTGACATCTTCTAGAACGACAGCACCTTGCTGAGAGTCGCCACGATCGCCATGAGTATCACGGCAGCCGATGTCTCCACCTGGAGTCGATGTTTCGCCGCCGAAAGCTTTGGAGCGGTGTACACGGATACACCCAGCGAGCCGCACAGACCCATCTTAGCAGCATCTGTCTGCGAGATGAATATCTACTCGTTGAAAGTTGTTGTCAGTACGGACAATTGAGCGAGCAAGGCATGGACACACGTATGGTTCCCCGCCTGACCCGGGCGCACCGTAGCTTATCGATAAAGACTCGTCCGAGCCGACAGCATATTGCCGACAGGTCAAGAGGCTGTGAAACGCGTCAGCCTCGATTGCCTGTGAAGAGATCGCAGGTCGACTTACTCGATTACTCCAGAAAGAGAGGGAAAGCCAGACTTGGGAATGCCAAATGAAGCGTTCTGACTGGGACTTCCTCGCTGCGCAACAAAGTTGGATGAGACGGTTTCTCCAGGCGTAGCAAGAAAGACCCACATTCGTCATGGCAATAATGAGTGGACCTTTTCGGATCGCAACGTCGTTTGCGGTAGTGGCTATGATCTGAGACGTCGACTGAAGGAAGTTTGTCCCGTTGAACGTCACTTGCGACCCATTGTTGATCAAGGTATGCCGTATAGAGTTGAATTTGCCGATGCGTTGGTAGGTGGTAGTGTTGGTATAGTTGGACGGCCACAGTGCCGCTCGGTTGTAAGGGTCTGCAGCCCCGCTGTAGAAATCCTGTTCTTGACCGTAGTACACGAGAGGGAGACCATCTGCGAAATTTAATTCCAGATCCAGAGTTCAGTGACGTAGACTTACCGAAGAAGAATTGGGCGACCATGGCATTGTATTCCAGCTGGGGATCGGCAGTGGTATTCCTCCAGCGGGGCAAATCGTGGTTCTCTAGGAAGTTGCCGAGCAGGCCCGCATCCTGCCGTTCGGGGCTCAGTAAGCTGGCTACGGATACGAAAAGTTGCCAACGTGACGTACAGGGAAAGCAGTCAACACCTGGTGAGCGATGTCCACAAAGGACGACATGTTCCCGTTCGGCGTTCCAAAAGCGTTGACCAATCCGTAGTATAATGGATAGCCCAGAATGGAATCCATCCACTTTTGCGTTTGGAATTGCGATGCAAAGCTGGTAAAGGATCAGTTCCAAGCCTTACCAGAGAGCTAGGCAGATATAACGACATACCCAATGTCGGAGCCGTAAACTTCCCCAATACAGAAGACTTTGGAGGCATTGCAAAATGATTGCCAGAATGCTCCGGGGACATGCTTGGCAGCTAGAGCAGCGATTCAGCGACAACCTATATGGCCTAGATACGGGTGGTGATTCACCATCGACTCGCAGACCATCAATCGCATACGTCTCGGTGAGATTGCCGATCCAGGTGTTTAGTGTCGAGATGACTGTCGGATTCTCGGTGTTGACGTCCATCAGCGGAAGGTTGTTATCGCCGAGCCAACTGACATGGGATTAGCTGATCCTCCAGATAGTCAGGAACAGCTCCTCACCAGTACTCGACGGACGTCTGGTTCTCATAGTCGATCCAGCAGAACTCGTGGAACTCGGCCGGGTCGGTCCAGCGGCTGCCGTCCGCTACCAATGCCGCTGTACTGGTCGAGGTGTTTACGCTCAAACTGGGAACATTGTTGATGACAATGTCGACCATCAACAACATTCCCCTAGCATGGACAGCGGCGGACAAGGCATGAAGATCGTCGGAAGATCCGAACCGCGGGTTAAGGGTCAAGGGATCCGTCACCCAGTAGCCGTGGTATCTACCTTGGTAATTAGCTTGAGACCTGGTTAGAGCGACGAGGGAGACAGGCCCACGCGTAGTTGTAGGGAGTATAAACATCGAGATTCTCTAACGAGTCTCTTTAGCTACATGAAAAAGGAGCTGCGGAGAAGTAGAGCTCACGCGAGATGGGAGAGATCCAGATAGCATCGAATCCCATCCCTTGGATATAGTCCAACTTGTCGATGATACTCAGCCATGTTCCACCGCACCAGCTATCCGCCAGTCAACATTCGCCAAGTTATGTTCGGTCTTTCCACTCACGTTTGCAAGGCTGGATCGCATACTTGAGGGATGGGCGATGTCCGGGCTGGTGCAGTAGAGGATGGAGGGGCAAAACGATCTGTTATCAATCTGGACACCCTGAGCTCGATCTCGTTCCTGGATGAACGGGACGCCGAAACCTACTGATATATGGACTTTCCTCGCCATTGATCCGCCGTGGCGGCCTGTACAGAAGGGAAGAGGATGAGACATGAGGCGACCAACGCGAGTGAAAAGAGAGGAGACGAAGAGGGCATCGGGATCAGGATCGGTTGAGGTGGTGTCGGAGGTCCGGGGTATGGTGTCGCTTGTATCCAAAGGTATTCGTGAAAGAGCGTGGGGTTCGAAGGAGTGTGTGGCTACTGGGACGTCGGGTTCAAACACTATCGTGGTTCCGCAGGCATATTTTGGGTCCAAGTTGAACGATTCTTTTGCGGTCGCGGCTCCTTATGTATCGACTGGACTTGGATGGGTCCGAGCTCCCGGCGTGACCTCGTGACCTTGATACAAGGGGGCGTTGCTTGTTCGACTCGCCTCGCCTAGTCTACAGGGGGCTTGGACGGCGGTCCAGCTATGTGTGTTAGAGTCGTTTCAGAAGGTGGATGCGCGTCAATGTCTTCTCTTCGCAAGTCGTCTCAGAAGCAGGCGTTTTCGTTTCCTGTCGAGTGTCCGGTGTTGTCTAGTGCAATGTTACAGAGAGAGGTGAGGTAGTGGTCGGAGTACAGCACTCGGGATACTGTCAACGTGCCGGACTACCTAGCATGCTTAGCTCTGCCCCGCCTGGAACCAACAAGTCAACAAGCCCCGCGTGGTAAGAAGGTTGCGCGAAGTCTTGTGACCGGCTGTGACCTCGTCGATTGGGGAGCCATGGATAGCGGTACATCGGATCCGGGTAAGCCGGTTACAGTTTGACAACTTGCATATGGGCAGGTGAGGAGGAGCATCGGGTGGGTACTGGACAATGATTTTCAGGAGGTGATTCGAAATGATGCTTAAACTCTGGTCGGAACGATGAGCGGACGCGAATTTGTTTACCTCGATACCGAGGCGGCAATGCCCGGCATTGTCCCAATGTCAGCCTCATGATTTCTGTTCTGGTGAGTAACACACGCATCAGGCAGGTTTGGAGGTCATGTTGAGCGTGCATGCTGGGTTTTCCTTGGTAGATAATCCCTCGGAATGCAGCGCGGCGACAGTCACCACATCTGACTGCAGCAATACTTTCGGCATTGCCACCGTCCACTCGCCTGGTCCAAGCGCTGCAGTGCTGGTGCACCCGCAGAGGGAGACTACCTGTCCAGCCTCTGGTGTCGAGAATGTCCGCATAATACTCGTAGGCTGACACAAGCAATAGTCCCGCGCTGCTAATCCCACTGCATGAGAGGTATCTGGGAGCGCGCCATTCATTTCACCATTCAGTCTCTGCTTGACAGTACTTGTTCTCGCCGTGGAGGGTCCGATACTATAGACATGGATTAGGGATGCGCGGTATGAACACCGCTATACGAGACAGAGAGCTGTGCAAAGCGGCAGAATTTCTTCAGCAAGCGTATTACTGCGTCCAAATTTGTGCGCAAAAGCAAGTCAGTAGACGTAAGGCGTGACGCGTGCAGCACAGCTTCAATTGTCTTCCGCACTAGGGACCGCATGGTGAGAAAGGGATCCATCGCTGCTGTTCGATCAGTCATGATGAGATCACTAACCGGACCTTCTCGATGGATTTTTGGGTCAGCTGAATAATGGTACACGCTGTATGAACCAAGGATACTTCAACACTGAGCGGCTCCCCCCTGCATCCTTCTACCTTTCGGAGTTCCACGAAGCCCGCCGATGCCGTCAGCAATTCCGGCCGGTTTCAGGGACCGGAAGCGATTAGACCTTGTTTCGGATGGGAAACGTGGTTTGGGAAAGCGGTGTTCTGAATTCTGAGATCGGCGGCCCAGGCCGGTCGTGAATAGACTTTGTTGCAGGAGTCGCACGGGATGAGCGCATCATGACCATGAGGGGAGGGGACAGTGGGGCAGGCAGGTGGTACACCGAAAGCGAGCCGGGAAGTGCACGCAGCAACTGATATGCGCTACGGCTGGCCTTCGGCATAGCCATACACTGCTGTTCCTCAGGGGCAAAAGTGTCCCGCTTGACTCAGGGCGTACAAAATGTCGATGCAGTCCCCTTTTTTGCTTGAATGTCCAAACATAGAATCTACCATTTTCGCAGCTCGCTTTGCATTCCATCTACTAAGAATCCATCCGACCAGCACAGACAGCAAGACGGAAACGAGCACAAACAGGCTTGACCAGACGAGGCTAGACGAAGGAAAGCGCGGATCTGCTACACCGCCACAGGCGATTCAACCTCCACCCGTTTCATCATCATCATCAGCGGTCTAAAATAACTTCCCGCTTCTACCATCTCCACCCCTCGTCCATTCTCCTCGTAGCGGATTCCTCCAGGTGCGTTGTAGTTCCAGCTTTCATACTGTTCCGGTTACAACGTTACTTGCGCGGTAGGCGGCAACGTTGATCCCGTGCTGGACTGAAATCTGCTCCATACCCCGAGCCGTGCCGGAAACCGCACGACTCCATCTCGCCCTCTTCCATTCCACCTTGCCGCTCCGTCATAGTCAACTGACTATTGTTCTCACAGTGCTCGTACCCGGTCTGTGATCCTTTCATCCAGCGCACAACGGTCGACATCCTAACTTTCGACCTCGACCATCCGAAAAAGCACGAACCCTCCTTTCAGCCCCACAGCGTTTCTGTTTCCGTTTCAACTCCCCTTAGCGCTGCGCCCCGTCTTATCCGCTCTCGCCGTCGCATTGAACACTGGATCCACTTCCATTCTCATTCTTCCAGCATCCATCTACCATGGTCTCTCTCAAGATCGCCACCCTAGCTTCGCTGCTTCCATTATTAACCTACGCCTCCCCCTTTCAACATGAGACGACGGATGTCAGGAGTATGAGGAGGGACATCAGGACAGGGGATGGGGTCACACCACTGGGATTCGAGCTGGTGGGAGACGCAGGTATCTCGGCTCAAATGGTTTGTCCATCTCTTTTCGATGCGCCCGGTGGCAAACGCTTATGCGGGGATGTAGATGTTTTTGGGGAACAAGAACAAGGTGTACATTCTGGATGTAAGTCGAATGATGCTACCGGCGGCCTATCTCTGACAGCGGAATGGTAGAAAACGGAAAACAACCCAGTGTCCATTGATGGTTTATACGGTACCCATCCTGCTTGGGCAGTAGAGTATGATGTGAATAACAACACCTGTGAGTGTGTAGTTGGTTGATTTAGAATCTTGCTAATGGACGGTTGCAGATCGAACGATGGATGTGTACTCGAATACCTTCTGTGCCGGTGGCGCTGTGTTGGGAAACGGGACGTGGATCGTGTTCGGCGGAAACCAACGTGAGTGATGGATCGGTTGAAGTTGGGCGTTCACGACTTGCTGACCTCAAATACAGCCGTTACGACGGGAGGTGTTGCCACAACATATGGCGCCGCATACGACGACAATGATGGAGGAACAGCCATTCGATTACTCAACCCCTGCGAGGACGAATCATGCGAGTGGATTCAGGGAACCGTTGACTATTCGACAACGGACGATACCGGTGGATGGCTTCAGATGACCGGTCGAAGGTGGTACCCTATGGTGGAGGGTCTACCGGATGGTTCGGTCATCATCATTGGAGGCGACAAGAACGGCGGGTACGTCAACACCGCCGCCCAGGACAACCCCACGTACGAGTTCTGGCCACCCAAGGGAGACGGCGAGGCTGTCGGTCTCTCCTTCTTGTCCGATACTCTCCCCGTCAATCTCTACGCCTTGACCTGGTTGATGCCATCTGGCAAACTGTTCATGCAGGCATCGCGATCGACGATATTGTACGACTACAACACTCTCGAAACGACCAACCTGCCCGACATGCCTTATGCGACACGAGTCTACCCTGCGTCCGCGGCCACGGCCATGCTTCCGTTGACACCAGCGAATAACTACACTGCGACACTTCTGTTCTGTGGAGGATCAAACACGACACAGTGGGGCAACGATGGATCTCCCGGATACAATGTCACTGCTGTTCCTGCAGACAACACTTGTGTCAGGATCAGCCCCGATGATGCCTCGCCACAGTATGAGGATGACGATTACATGGTATGCTTCTCGTCTGCTCTGCGGTCCTCGCATCCTAGCCGACACTGACATGACTCCTGCAGCTCGAAGGCCGAAGCATGGGTCAGTTTGTCATGCTTCCGGATGGAACTTTCTGGATGGGCAATGGAGTTGCAATGGGAACCGCTGGTTATGGTAACGACGGGTACTCCATTGGTCGTAAGTCCTTTGGTAGATAGCCTGCTTCGCCGTACTGACTGGTGGATTTAGAATCTTACGGTCAGGCCCCGCTCTATATTCCCGCCATCTACAACCCCTCTGCCCCGGCTGGCACCCGATGGAACCGAACCGGACTATCGGCAACGCCCCGAGAACGGATGTACCATTCAACCGCGCTGCTCATGGCCGACGGATCCGTCTTCATATCTGGTTCCAACCCCAACGCAGACTTCACCACCGCTCAATGGGGATCCAAGACGTCGACCGAGCGATGGTACCCTTGGTGGTACCAGGCAACCCGACCTGTCTACTCCGGTCTCCCCTCCAACATCTCGTACGGCGGAAACTACTTTGATTTGACCATTGACAATTTGAACGACGAGACCATTGTCAAGACTGCCAAAGTGGTGTTGATCAGAGGTGAGTGACTATGTTCTGCGCTACCTCAATTCCCCCCCTCTTCCTATCTTCACACCAGCGGAAGCTATTTCTCCGGAGGCAAATTGTCACCGGAAGCAAATCGTTAACTCCAATCTCCTCCTTCATCTTATGGATCCTCGTCTTGTCTTGTGGTCCCAATGCTAATCCGCCGAACGCCGCAGGGGGTTGGAATACGCACGCTCTTGGGATGATGCAGAAATACTTGGAGCTCTCGTCGAGCTACTCCATCGATCAGAACACGAATATCACTACACTTCATGTTTCGCAACTTCCCGGCACGCCCGGTCCCACATTGTTCCAACCTGGACCTGCTATGATGTTTTTGGTGGTTGACGGTATTCCATCCATCGGAGAGGTACGGTCTCCTGCATTCCGCATCATTCATGCGTCGCTGATCCCTTTAAACAGTTCGTCATGGTTGGATCCGGTCAAATCGGCACACAGCCAACCGCCACAAATACCAACCTCCCCTCCTCGACCGTACTAGCGGTCGTGACGTCGACATCCACGACGGCGAGTCCTACAGCCGCCGCGCCTACCGGAAGCTCGAACAACAAAACATCCTCGGCGCAGGCTCTCGCGCCGATGATATCGCTCTTCTCGTGGCTGCTTGTGCCACTCGTCTCATTCGTCTTGTTCGCATAGTTCTGTTCGCCATCTCCCCTTACATAGAGTAGTAACAAACGATTCCGAGGAGACGACTCTTTTAGTAAAAATAACGAAACACACGGACTTTGATCTGATTATGACGGACTATACTGCATGGCGGGGAGGCGAAAGCAGGAGGAGAAACAAGCAAGGGAGGGAGCGAAGAATAATGTGAACATGGACAGTTGTGTGGTGATGCATTAGCATTGTTTACTCGGAACCATAGCTCCTTGTGTGAAATTGGAGTAAGGCGAGCTAGTGGAAGGAGGGATTAACAGTAACATGTAGCAGCTAATTTACAGGGTGTTTGTACAATACCAAGGGCACTCTTCCGCCATTGTCCATCCGTATCACCGAGCTAGAGTACCGTTCTCAGTCCGACTTCGTCGTGCTTCTTAACCAATTCTCCAGATCCTATGTAAAAAACACCTTAGCTTTCATCCTTGGCATATGCAGAGAAAAGATCCAACTAACACTACGCGGTAACCCGCTTTTCGGCGGCCTCTGGCCATTATCCGATCCCGGAGTGAGGGTCTTGAATTTGGGTTCCGCCTCCCATCGGCCCAGGATCTCTAGCCTCGGTGTCGAATTCCGCCTCTTGGTAGGCGGCGAGGAGGCATGCGTGTAGGTGTACGGATGGCGAGGGCGCGGAGGCGATGACGCGAGGTAGTCGATCGTGAACGCCAACTTCTCGATCGAGGGCGCGTGGAGGAGAAAGGACGTCATGGGCGAGTACGGAGTTGTCGGGGTCGGAGTCGAGTCAGCGGACTTCTTGGGCGTCGAGATGGCTTCGACGACGGATTGGAACGAGACGGTATCCAGCGCGGTAGGTCGGTTATCCTGCAAGGAGCTAGATGGCGCTGGCATGGCAGTTGGGGTACGTGGCTCATCGTTGCAAGCAACGGAGGTTGGGTCAATCCCTACAGTATCCTCGATTTTGACTATAGTGATTTGAGGTCAGTTGAAGACTAGCAAAAGCGATTGAGTTTTACCTGTCGACAAGGACTCGAAGGGAACCGCTACTGTGCACTCGGATGCTCCTTCTGGCTCCTGGAACGTCGATTGCGAGTACATGCTGGCACTTGACTCGAGGCCTCGAATTCTTCTGTGTGAGTACAGGCTGTTGTACGAGGCTGGATGAGCAGCTAGTCAGCACAGATCAGTCAATGAGGGGGTGGAGGGGGGGGTCACCAACATGAACGCCTCGAACTTTTTCCGTCGGTGGGAGGAGACAGTAACGTTGATATCCGCTCGTCGACCGACATGGGTCCGCTGAAGTTTCTAATTCGCGTCGGCGTCTCCATCACGTCCCCTCGATGACGGCCGAGCGTTTCGAACGACCTGCGGGAGATGAATGATAGGGCCTGAGGGGGAGGCGTGACGAGGGTCGATTCCCCGGGCGTCTGAGAGCCGGTCGACTGCGGTGTCATTCCTTGCGTGTGCGGTGTTCGACGTGGAGGAACGGGACCACGAGACGCGAGCTGGATCTTGGACGTCCTACGGCTGGCGCCGGAGGAGAACGCCAGCGCCGAGACCTTGGCTCGCCATTCGCGCTCGGCTCGGCGAGAGGACTTGATTGAGCTGGTCGACTCGCGACGGCTCGGCGTGGGATCGAGGTGGGCGGCCGTCAAGTTTGATTTCGTCAAGGACGGAAAGGCCTTGGTGGATGCAGAACGATGCGTAATGCCCGATCGGTATTCAGCGGAGATGACCAGTCTCTCAAACGACTCGATGTTCTCCCCGAGGGTCTTCATTGCCTTGATCCGCGCCGAGTGGGGTGCAGTGGCATCCGTAGAGGATCGGAGCTGGACCTTTGGCTTGGACGATAGCTTGCGGACGAGGTTTCGCGGTTTCGGGTTAGAAGCTGGGCCCAGTGGTGGCGATGCAAGACTTGGTTTCGCGTGCAGGGTACCCCCTGGCGTGTTGTCGACCCGGCCGAAGTGGCCATCGCTCTCATGCGTCGGCGCCGAGCTGCATTGACTGGTCACGGTCGAGGTGGGCGAGAATTGAGATTTCGTTTGTTGTTGTCCCATGTTGATCGAGGATGTTGATGTGGTTCGGAATCCGCGCACAGGGGCAAGGTTATATCGTCTAGGTGATGACCTCTTTTCAACTGGACATACGATACGTCCGACCAGTCCCACGGAATGGGGGATGTGTGCGTATAGACACAAGGGGGTGAACCGCGTCGGTCGTGTGCGTGTGGAAGGAAGCGATGGGTTGATTAGGGAAAGGGAGGGACCTGTCCGTTGGATCCTTCCTTCTTGTCGTCCCATCTCCGAGAGCTACGGTTCCGACGCCGATCCTGCCGTTTGTAACGCATGACATAGTAGCAGGGCGAAAAGGTAACGGGCGTGATGGGACCTAGCAGAACATTCGGACGCGCGTGTCGGATGGACAGGCCAAGACACGGGGAAGTTGTGTGGTTTCATCGTTTCGGCGTTTCATCGGCGTTGGTAGTCAACGAGCCTCGTATACACGTAGGTAAGGGTCGTGCGGGGTTGGTTGATCGATCAATCTCGTGGTAGAAGACGAGAGGAGTTGGGAGAAGGTATTGCCAGATCCATCCCAGGACATCAAGGTACCCGACGAGGGCCTCGCAGGTACCGGCATATGAACCGATCGCAAGCAGTCATCATAGCTGAGGGCAGTCTGATTGACCATGCGCAGATGCCGGAGGCAAGTCGTCAGTTCGTCAGTTCGTCAGCGTTTGAAAAGGCGCTCAGCGATGCCGTTATCGCCGTTGACAACCGCAAGTCTCACTTGTTGGTTTACTTGCTGTCCTGACGACTGCAAAGACAATTGGGACGAGCCGGAATCTCGGCAAGACCTGTGCTAAGAGACTTCTCTTCGGACGGTAACGGGAAAGTACCGCTATCTTCCGGGCACTAGGCGAGGAACAACTTTGAGCCTTATCATTTGCGTCGACGATAACGTTGCGTATGTCCTCAGAGCACGGATGGGATCAAATACTCGAACTAGGGATCATAGCAAAAGATTTCGACGCCACGGCTGCACAACGATGCCGATTCAGCGTAGGCAGCTTGCGAGAGCTAGCGTATAGCTCCAGGTACCGCGTTCGATGATAGTGATCTGCCACTCATCAGTAGACAGCACCCAACAAATTGCGCAAACCCTCCCATTCGTTTGTCAGCTCTTTAGAAGAGATTGCACTATCTGGGCATGGTCGGATCTAGTAGCTCTTTACTGGGGATGGTCCCCTGGGAAAGACGGTGTCAACCACTTGGATCTATAGCAGAGGAGAACGGGATCTCTTTGGGTTCATACATGAGCGTGCATCGCGTGTCGAAGGCTATGAACATGTGGCAGGTTCAAACACGCGATTTGTGTCTGAGGTGGCAAAATCCGGCTATTTGGAGTAGTCAGGGGGTCGCTGGGGGGCGAGGGAGCTGTGATTCCTCGCCGACTGTGGATGACTGGCAGCTTCTTCGTATTTTGTTGCCAGCAGGAGTTGACCCGGCGCTATTGCTCGCCATTGAGGAAACATTTGGGACGTCGTAACATCGTGGACGGGAATACCGAGGGCGGTCGTCAGAAGTGAGGCAGCATTCCATTTCTTCTTGCAAACTGAGCAGTCGGCGCTGTCTTCCACGTCATCATGAGGTATGGATGACGTCGAAATGAGGATACTGGTGGGATTCACATTTGCGGAGAGCGACAAGACTTCCGAGATGTATTGGCCTTTGTCAGCAGAAGACCTAAGGGCCCTTTCGTTATCGTCGATCCAGCTTTTAGCGCTCTCCGCCAGCTCCAGTACGGTCGGATGATGCGAACGCCTTTCGAGATGCAGAGCGAAACCCAACGCGCTTGCCGTTTCTCTGATACCCTGCTGACCACGACGGGTGTGTGTGAACGGCTGAATGCCCTTCGTATAGGTATCATGGTTAGTCGAGCATCGAGAGCACTGGGCGAGAAGCCCGTCACTGTGGCCACTCATGGTGTCGAGTTGTGCCAGGTTGGTCGCCGCATGTATCAAGTTGCCAGAGCCGTCAGAAGCGAACGCTTCTTCTGATGCTTTGTCCAGCAGGCAGGCTTGCAGCTTCTGCGCTGCGGTTTCAACTTTGATAAGGCGTCAAAAACATCAGAAGCGTGAAGAGGACTCCTCAAACACCTACCCGAAGAATTGGCTGACATGATCAGTGGTTGAATCTAGAAGGCGCTGATAGTCAAAACGGTCGCGGGTGAGGAGAAGTTGAAGTTCTGACGTGAGATGCTTGCCGTGTGTGGGGTGGGAAGGGGG
>JASZXS010000192.1:12898-29104 GCA_035521475.1 Tremellales sp. Uapishka_1 | reverse complement strand
GTCGAGGTGGGTGGCTGCAGTGCTCCGAGGGAGGAGGCGGGACTGATGGTGTCGAGAACAGGATATCATGGAGAGGGCGGAACGGAAAAAGCGGAAATCGAGGAAGAAGGAGCAGCAGACACGGGCGGCGGGCACGACGAGGAAAGCGCCCTCGCTGGCGGGGATCAAGGTGTACTCGTCGGCCTTGACGACCTCCGTGTCCAACATGTTTCGCAGCGAGACAATGTCCTTGTCGCGCCGAGCGAACCGGCGATCAATGGCCGGAGTCGGAGCAGGGATGGACATTGAAGAGGACGGCGGCATGGAGATGCACGATCTCGGCCCGGCAACGTCGTCGCATTCCCAAAGTCCACCGCAAAGTCAGGCTGTCGGAGCACGGGCCAACGAGGAGAATTCTCCATCCCATTTGTCCAACTCAGACACCTCGTCCACGTCCAGGACGCCGTCGCTACACTCGCCGCAGTCGCTGCGTTCGTACCTCGCTTTTCCGACGACCTGGCTGCAGGTGTATCTCCGCCGCTTGCGGCGCGCGCACGAGGACGCCGCGAAGAAACAAGCGCTCGAGCGGTTGAATCACGCGAGTTCGGGCGGCGGTCCGGTGCATGGGATCCTACGCGGAGCAGGGAGGGACGAGTCGGGCTGGGGGCTCGGCCGGATCGGGCTCAAAGAGCAGCAGGAATCAACGAGGCGGCTCGAGGTCGCCGACAGGCGCTTGAGAGAGGACCGGTTACTGGAGATGACCGCTGAGGAGGGTGAGGGAGAGGGAGCCACAAGGACGGGTGAGAACGAATGGGAGGACGTGGAGTCGCCGACGAAAAGTACAGGGGGCATGGCCCATAGAAAAGGGAGAAAGAAGCAACGCAAGACCGAGGCGGGGACGGGCACAGGGACGGGGTGGAGTTGGTGGGGTCCACTGAGGGACTGGCGACTGGCGGATCGATCAGCGTACTGAGACTGAGCAGGCAATTGTAGCTTTAGCAGAAATAGACAAGGTTGTATGTATCTCTAGCGCAACATGGAGCCTTCTGTCGTGATCGTGCATCCCGTATCGTTACAACACTGCTGCCGTTCCGCCTGCACAGACGCCTCAGGCCTTGGCTTTTTTGCTCTTCTTGCCGTCCTTGTCGGCAAACAAATTCGCCTGGAGCGCCTCAAAGTCGGCGTCGCTGATCTCCTGCCCCTTGCTGTCAGTCATTTCCCGATTCCCCGGTAATCCGATGAGAACAAAGACGTACAGGCATTGCCTCTTCCTCCGCCTCCTTCTTCTTCCCCTTGGCCGCTTTCCCGCCCTTCCCTTTGGCGCGCTTGCGCTCCCGCCCCTCCTCCTCGATGCGCCTGTACTTCTCCTCGAGCGCGTCCAACCCGTTGCCTCTCTCTCTCTGGCGCTTCAGAATCATCTGCCTTAAACCCGCTTCGCCACCCGAATCCTTCTTCGTTGCCTCCTTCTTCTCGTCGCCCTGCCTCTTGCCCTTCTTTCCGCCGCCGTAAAACTCGTCCCAGACGCCCAGCTCCTTCGCGGCTTTCTCTGCCTCCCTTTCGGCCCTTTCGGCGGCACGTATACGCTTACTTCGGGCCTTTTCGTCGGTCGAGGTTGACTCCCATTTGGCCGTCGAGGCGAGCGTGCCCAAGGCGATGAGGGCGTTGATGAGGAGCACGAACCGGGGCTCGTCGGAGACTTGGGAATGGGGGATGTGGGAGACGATCGCGGGAAGGGAGCCTTTCGTCTTCGTGAAGGCTGCGACGAGGTCGGCCTCTTCGTCCTTGGAACCTGGAAAGTACGGTGAGAGGGTATTCGCAAGATGATGATACCCAACCCACCCTGATACGCTGCCTTGTCGTCATCGAGAATCTTCCTGTCCACGCGCTCGTACAGTCCTTCAAAGTACTTGTCCCAGCCCATCTCCTCAGCATCGCCAAACGCCGACTCGTCCGTGCGTCCCGATGCATCATACCTGGTATGTGCTGTCAGCACCTCGTGTCGGTGCATACAACCAAAACTGACCGCTTGCGCTTGGCCTCGTCCGACAGCACCGCAAATGCGAATCCAATCTGTTTGAACTTCTTGCCCATCTCCTCCTTCTCCGCCTCGCCCTTGGAGACATGCTTGTCCGGATGGTACTTTAGCGCATGTTTTCGGTAGGCCTTTTTGATCTCATCCTGGGTGGCAGTCTCAGAGAGGGAGAGGACCGAGTAGAGGAGCGTGGAGGAGGACGCCTCGGTCTCGGTGAAGAACGAGAGCAGGGGGTCAGAGTCAGACATGCTGTTGGTGGTGGATGCGAGGACGAGGATGCAATGTCGACTTGCTTACTTTACACGCGACGCGTCTCAAGTGATATTTGATCCCGCTTACTCGATCGCCACGACGGGTAATGCCGCTCACTTCCACGTTCGTGCTCCTAGATCCCCCCTCTGTCTATGTCCCATCTCTCATACCATACACATATCCACGAAGATGACCCGCTTATCCCTCCTCCCCTTGCTCTCTTTCCTCCTCGTCGCTCTCGTATTCTTCTCGTCCCAGGCAGACGCGTTGAAAGGCCCCATCATCACCAACAAGGCAAGTGGAAACATGACCACACGGGAACCGCGCCTGACCCAGCTTGACCATAGGTATACTTTGATATCGAACATGGAGGGAAGCCCATGGGCCGAGTCGTGATGGGACTGTATGGAAAGTAGGTGCCCGCAAAAACACCTTGAGCGACGATACACCTACTGACTGCCGACAGGACTGTTCCCAAGACGGTCGAGGTGAGTTGATCGCGGGGTAACAATGCGAGCGCGCATCACTGACATGGTCGCAGAACTTCAGAGCTCTCTGCACTGGAAAGACTCTCGATGGTGAGGAGCTAGGCTTCGGATACCAAGGGTCCAGCTTTCACCGAATCATCAAGAACTTCATGTGATTTCTCTGTGGTTCGGCGAAGGGACGAGCTGATCATGACCTTGCAGGGCTCAAGGAGGTGACTTCACTAAGGGCGATGGTACCGGTGGAAAGGTGGGACCTGTCGTGCGATGCGAAGGTCAGGCGCTGACAACGAAATAGTCCATTTACGGGAACAAGGTCAGTTACAGCATCGAGGAAAATGAATCGCCGAGCTGACTCGCCGTAGTTTGCCGACGAGAACTTCAAACTGAGACATACTGGTCCCGGTACCCTCTGTATGTACATTGCCTGATACGAGCGGAAAAAAGGCTGACGGCGCTCCCAAGCCATGGCCAACGCTGGTAGAGATACCAACGGCTCTCAGGTGAGTTCAGCTGCCGATCGTGAGCGAATCCACCGTGCTGATCACTCTTCAGTTCTTCATCTGCACCATCAAGACCTCCTGGCTCGATGGCAAGCATGTGAGTTGGCATGACCTGGTAATCCACAGCTACATCCAGCTGACACCGAACTAGGTCGTCTTTGGTCAAGTCCTTGAGGGCATGGACATTGTCTATGCCATGGAAGACGTCCCCAAGGGCGGCGGTGACAGACCGAAGGCGCCCGTCACGATTGTGGCTTCGGGAGAGGTGAGTATATGTACTGCCTCACCAGACTTAAAGGCTGACATTCCTCCAGCTGGAGTTTGAGCCTGAGACGGACGAGGACGGCAACCAGGTACCTCTTCGTGTTGAGCTCTAGCGCAGTACGCCACCGAAAGTCCAGAATCTGAAGCTTTGTCTTGACTCTTTCCCATGCATCCCCTCCGTCTATTCGATCACTTTACCTCTCTACAACTCACGCTACATTCACCCCTCACTCACCACAACCAACCCTCCACATCATCACCCGGCGCCTCACCACCTCATCTCTCTGACCTCTCCTCCTGTCCGCTATCCCGCTCGACCCGTGGTCAATGAAACAGGATGAGCAACCCGTTCCGACGCCGATTGATGGGGAAGTAGGAGAGGATGAAACAGAGAGCTCGCCCGAATCCTACTCGACCCTTTCGTCCCCTTTCAAATATTTCCTGTTCCTCACTTGCTTCGTTGTCGCCCCTGTGGGTGCCGGCGTCTTCTTCTATGGCGGAGGCAAGGAACGAGTGAGACGTTGGAGGCTGGGAAAGGGATACGAAAAGATGGAAATGGGCCGTGCCTAAGTTGATTATGCATGCAATTTCGGAGAAATTTCGGACGAGTTCACGGAGATGGAATGTTCCCCACGTGGCCGATCGCCGAAGCAAAGGATCCCCTTGGCGCTAAGTGCTAAGGATGTGCCGGTGGGACTCGTGAGTGAGCTCGGCGCAGGGAGCAAGACTATAAGTATGGGTTCTCTGCGGTCGCAATGTTGGGCATGGTCACAGAGTAGACGGCCGATCAACACACTGGCTCACCCGCTCTCAGTGGAAAAGGAACCTGGTGACTGTTGATTCGTCTTCCCCTTCCCCTTTCTTTCAACAGAACGAAAACCTTGCCATCATCACATCGAACCACTCACTATCATGTCGATGGCTGACCACCTCCCTCTCGGAGACTCCGTCGGCTCGCCCGACCGTCATACCGCTTCCTCATCGCTGCCACATGCCCATCCCGCCCATGGGCCTGCCGCTCAGCGAGGGTCTGACGCGACTTTGACGTCGAGAGATACGTCAGCTGATGGTGAAGTAGCGCTTGCTGGCGCGGATGTGGAGAAAGGACCACTGCCTGCGCGGTCGGTCGAGGAAAGCGCCAAGCGAGAAGAAAAGGGGCCGGATCCGTGGGCGGTCAAGTTTGAGCCTGGAGAGGACATCAATCCTAAGGTGGGTCATTGGGCTGGAGAGGAGGACAGAGAAGGATTGATGTCGACGACTCGGTAACAGAATTGGTCCGAAGGATTCCGATGGCTCATCACTGCGCTCGCTGGAATTTTCGTGCTCAACTCGACATTCGCGTCTTCGGCACCGGCGGGAATCATCACGCCCATGCGTACCACTTTCTCCTTCGGGGAAGAGGTCGCGGTTCTGACCATCTCGCTCTTTGTGACCGGCTACATTGTCGGTCCACTCTTGTGGGGACCTGTGAGTGAAGCTCGGTCTTCAGAGATGGAGGCGCGAGAGCTGAGTTTGCCACTGGGATCAGCTATCGGAGCACTTTGGCCGCCGACCCATCTTCATCTTCGCGTTCACAATCTATACCGGAATGCAGGTCGGGTGTGCCCTCGCGCCCAACACGGCCGCGATCTTGATCTTCCGATTCCTCGGTGGGATCTTTGCGTCTTCGCGTGAGTCGTGGAGACAATACGGGTAGAGAGCCGTGGGCTGACGGTCTTTCATGGCGCAGCCCTGACCAACTCGGGTGCGCTGATTGCGGATCTATGGGATGGCGACCACCGTGGTCAGGCGATGAGCATCTTTGCGCTTGCGCCGTTTGCGGGGCCGTCTATTGGGCCTATCGTGGGCGGCTTTATCGAGGTCTCTGGCACGGACTGGCGATGGGTTTATTGGATCCTGACCATGTTCGCGGGCGTTTGCCTTATCGTCGTCGTGCTCGTGCTGCCCGAAACGTATGCGCCGATCATCCTGGTGAAGAAGGCGAAAAGGCTCCGTAAAAAGACGGGCGAGGAAAGATGGTATGCCCCGCGTGAGTTGAACGACCCACAGTGTGTGCAGAATGGCTGTTGATAGGCCGGGTACATAGTGGAGAAGACGGATCACTCGTTCAAGGCCCGGGCGAAGCACGTGTTGGTCACACCGTTCGTCATGCTGGGTGAGTTGCATCCGAAGCCAGGCTCCTTCTCCCCCTGCTGCAAGACTAACCCCTGATCACACAGCCCTGGAACCCATGTTGATGGCCGTCACGGTCTACATCTCGTTCGTGTATGGCGTCATTTACCTCCTGTTTGAGGCGTACCCGTTCGTGTTCGTCGCCCACCACGGATTCAACCTCGGCGAGGAAGGGTTGATGTTTTTGGCCTTCTTCTTTGGCGGCTTCCTCGCGGTCATTGGGTACGTTTGCGGCGAAGGCGGAGTTTGCGGCGGGACGAATTTAATACTGAATCCCTCTGTAGCTTTCTCACCGTCATTGAGCCCCGATACCAACGACACACTAAAAAGGTCGCGCCCGGCATGCCGCGACCCGAGAAACGGCTCGAGTTCTGCGTCTTCTCCGGCTGGTGCATGGTTATTGCTCTCTTCTGGTTCGCCTGGACGAGTCAGCCCAGCGTCCCGTGGGAAGCGCCAATGTTCGCGGGCGTGCTCATAGGTATCGCTACCCTGGGAATCTTTATTTCTCTGTGAGTGGATGTGGTCAAGACATGGGTGTTGCAGACTGGGTCGCTGAGGCAGAGTACAGATTCAACTACATCATCGACGTCTACCTCTGGTCGGCGGCGACTGCTCTCGCTGCGAATAGTGAGTAGCGAATCGAGGTGGTATCGTTCCGAGGGACTGACACCTTTGCAAACGAAGCCGTCGTCCGGTCGATTTTCGGAGCCGTTTTCCCGCTCTTCGCGGTCCAGATGTATACCGTCCTGGGTAGTAAGTCCCCTTATTGTCGCTTGATGCAAAGATGACTGCTGACCACAGAACGCAGCGGAGTGGGCGTCGTCGCTGCTGGGATTCATCGCTTTAGCCTTGGCGTGAGTGGATGCTTGAAATAGATCGAGAGAACGAGCAGACAGCTAAATGAGGCACAATCAGGCCGATTCCGTTAGTGTTGATCAAATACGGCCCCGCTCTTCGAGCGAGAAGTAGGTTTGCGCAGAACAAACTTTGATAGGAAAGACTACTGCAACGGACGCAACGGTTGAGACCGTTTCGCCCGTGGTCAGTATAGACGGATCGCTTCAATCGTCATTAATATAGATCACTGCTCGAAGCTGTGAATAAATGCACCTCACCTCTCACGTTTCACGTTATTCTCCTGCGCCCCTTGTATCGATCTATATTACAGGATGTAGCAATCAATGATACAGGGTGCAAATCGGGCGTTATGCCACAGCGACTAAGCGGAAGCGGAAGCAAATTACGAATTGCCCTTTTGTTGCCACCTGAAACAGGCTTTGTACTCTGACCACCACTTCCACTCATGGCCGAACCCATTGATCTCACGGGGGACTCACCATCTCTGTCACCGCCCCTTCGTCCATCTATTCGATTGCACAGTCGTGTTCGCCCTTCTCCCGACTTCCCTCTGGACCGACCTGCTCAACGACGCCGCTTGGATCCAGAGGAGGACAGAGACGATGACGAGATAGTCTACACTGGAGCGAGAGAGCGAGGGAGGGAAGAAAGGAACTCGTCGCCGGTTCAGCCACCTGAACGTCGTGTCCGAATCATGGAGACGGCGAGACGAAGAGTCGTTCGATCGCCCCGGGCGTTCCAGGCTGCGGTTGACGGTATGTTGTAGTCTGCTCTACTATTACAGAGATGGCATCGTCTTATGATCTCCATTTACACAGACATAGATCAGAGGTTCGCAGCCGAACGACAGGCCGAGAGACGAGCTCGCCTCCGACGACCCTCTACTCCACCTCAGGTTCGACCACTGTCCCCACCGCCAGCTGGCCCTGCGAGGCTCGGACTGGGCGGTGCGATCCTTCGAGCCGCAGGCCGACATATCCAATTCCGACGTCCGCCCACAGTCGCCGCTGTTCCGCCCCCACACCAAATCCCAGAGCAGATTCCTCTTGTAGATTACGACCGGTATCATGCCGACATGCGACGACTTGATCCGTTTCTCGAACGACTCGAGGCGTTCCAGCAGAATGTCATTGCGCGCGACCGCTTTGCACAGCCCTTTGGTGGAGTGTTCGCGATGGGCGCAGGCGGCGGTGCTGGCGGGGCAAGGAGGGAGGAAGACATCGAAGCGAAATTAAAGCGGTTCACGTGTCCAACATTCCCGTCGTCGCCTCCGGGCTTCACCTCGAACTTTAATCTCGAAGAACGGGATTCGGAGCTGGAGAAGAAACGCCTCGCGCCCGACATCGAGATTAACAAACAAGGCAACGAGGTTGTGGACCTCACGCGATCTATCCCGCGCTCCCGGCCTGCCGCGAAGATGGAGACATATCTTGCATGTCTAAACTGCGACGAGCCATTGCGACTTTCGAGCGGTTATCGAGGCGCCGAGGACAGGGTCTGGGCTCTGCGATGCGGTCACCTACTCGATCAGAGGTGTCTCAATGTCCTCTCCGCTCCGCAGACTCAAGAACAACTGGACGGGATCAAAAAGTACCCGCCGGGGAATCTCGACGTGTTGGATGGAGGGACGGGTACAAGAAAGGGCAGAAGCAGAAAGAAAAAGACGGAGCCGCCGCCGCCGCTCGAGTATGAGTGGCAGTGTCCGGTCAAGGGGTGTCATAGGGCCCATTGGAGCGTTATGGATGTTCAGGGCACGGGAGAGTGGACGCAGATGGAGTCAGCGGGAGCGATCATGGTCTACGCATAGGGAAAGGGGAACTTTGGATCTGCTCGACACTCGCATGCCTTTACCAGACGCCCTTTTCTCGCGTCTGCTTCGCCTTATCATTATCACTAGAAGTCATCCAACATGTTTGTATGTATACAAGTGTATCGTCTGGGAAACTACATCGCTTGATTCGAGATCGCTCGCCCAAAAACCGCAAGCCGTGATCACTCCATCGCCTGACTCCAGCCGGACCAAGCGTAGCAATGTCTCGCCAGATCGCTACCTCAATTCCTCCTCGATTGAGTCTGCGCGCAAGCTGTGGACGCAACACCACGAGAAGCCTCTCTGTGCGAGGTAAGTGGCGATAGCAATACTGGCATATCCGCCCCGTCGGCCGGTCTCTTTCAATCAAGGGCGATGTGATCGCAATTGAGGGGCAGATTGCCTAGTAATCTGTTCTGGGAACAATCCCCACTTCGTCCATCCATCCTGCCTGCCCTCCAGTGCTCGGTTTCATTCGTTTAATCGATTTCTTCGATCCGAGCAGATCATCCGGCACAATAAAGTGGAGCGCGTGGCTCCAGAACTGGCATCGGAGAGCCTGACCTCTCATGGGTCGCCCCACTTGCTGGGTAAATAGTGCTTAATCGACCATCGCGCCCCCAGTATAATAAGAACACGATGTGCCAGAGCCGCTGTCGACTTTTGGATCCACTTTGGAGATTCCGCACTGGACCACTCCCGTTGCCAATCGTCGCGAATCGACTTTGACCAATCCTTATATGTCCTGACGCCCAGCGAGACAGAATAGACATGAATTGCGAGACCTTCTCCGGGGTGACAGCTGCAGAAGGTCGACCGACAAAGTGGATGTCAGAGGAGGGAAGGGGTTTACCGTCGCGGTATGTACTAGCACCAACAGCGAGGGATAGTATCCAGGTCCGACTATTTGAATCACCCGGGGCCGGCGAGCATGTTTTCAGGAGGCAGAGAGAATAGTGAAGAATAGACGAGATGCAGTCGTCATTCTTGAGAAGGCCAGAAAACACTTCATGCTCCGCTGACAAGATCCGTACGAAGTTCGAAGAGAAACCGTGTCGCAAACTACTTCACCAGACTCACCGCCGTTTCACCCCATTCCTCTCACCCTGCACCGGAGGTCACCCGACACATCACCTACCTTATCCTGATCAACCCATCGGTCTCGACTCCCATCATAGCCCTTGAAAACCTGTCTCCTTTCCGCCGATCACGAGCGGTGCTGCTGTCATCGTGGGAAGCGTTCGCTTCGAAACGTGTATCTGTACAAGCGTCCTTTGATCGGTCATCCCGCTGGCTGTGCTGTCCGCCTGCAAAGGAGAGCCAGGGGTAGCGACTACAGACAATGGCCTTGCGAGCCGACCGTCTTCGGGCAGGAACCCCCACTACCCGAGTACGCCAATACCGACCTCACTCTGATCCACCAAAGCACCCACCCCGCTCCACGGATTCCCGACACTACTACCATGTCTTCCACACAGAGCAGTACTCAAGCCTCTTCGTCTGTCATCCATACTGAAGCGAAGCCCAACGACTCGTATCTCAGATACATGGATGTGCCTATCCGGATGACTTTTTCAGATGGTACTCAGTCCTTCGGGGCCTTGCATGGCGTCACTGAAGCGACGTTATCGGACGAGGTTCAGATGTTGATGAATTACGATTCTTCAATCCGTGCTGTCGAAGCGTATCACAATAGTTCCTGGAAGACAGTTCCGGGCACGAGCGCGAACGAGGGGGAAGGCAGAGAACGAGAGTGAACAGTCGTTGCGTATTCAGGAGTAATAGTGAGATGTACCCTCGCTTAGAGCTGTCAGAGTAAACCCGCAGATCGATACGCTCTTTCGCGTAACGGTGCGCCTTCTTGCGCGAACGTATAGGTTCATGGGTAATGTCCTGCCCTCGCTGCTTGTTTCCCTGCCACCACCCTCCGCCACGAACTCACGGTGGAGGTCATCCAAAACTCATTACAACCGGTCCAAGTTTCTCTCTGCATACTCTTCAGCCGACCTCCCTTGATCCGGCACCATGTCTGCTCAGCGGATACCGGGTGAAGGGAAGATGAGTGCGGCTCCACTTGCACTTACCTTTATCCCCAAACACAACCAGCCCTTCACCCTTGCCGAAGCTATCACGCTCGATATTTCCGTCCTGACAGCCGGTACGTCGGCTCACCCATACACGCCGCTACGCTGACACAGACTTCGCTTGACAGAGATACATCGACTTGAAAACTCGATCAGACATCTCGAAGAGACACAGCTGGAGTTGAGGGAGTTTTTGGAAGAGGAGCAGGACACCGATATCCTGCTAGCGGTGGAGGAGAACGAGCTCGTCATGTAGGCGCTTTTGTAGTCTATGGATGGAAAGACTGGAGCTCTGGGGTGACGCTGACGAGACGTACCTCGGGTAGAGGCTCGCAGAGGGAGCGGATCATGTTGATCAAGATCGCGTTAATGAACAAGGTCGGGAAGGAAGGGTTGGAACATTATGGGCTGGGCATCGAGGACGAGGGAGGTGGGGAAAAGGGAGGTATGGGCACAAACGAGGAGGGCAATAGGGAAGAGGGAGCGCTTGTATCAAGGGAAGAGAGGCAGGAGAGTTTGGGAGAAGACGATGGGCTGCACTTGTGAGGGACTGGTTCGACATGGTTACCGGACGAACAATAAGTGTGGACCCTTGGAAATATTTAATGGTTGATGCATAAAAACAAGGCTACAGGGGTCTACGGGTACTACTGATTATAGAAGACGCTTGATTGTCCGTGTCTTAATGATGTCTTCTCTACTCGTCTCGAGGGGATTCGAACGGAACTCATTCCACCATCTATTGACCCAACCATCTCTTCTTGACGGCAGTGACATTGCCAGCAACTGGGGAGGCGGGTGTATAAGTGAAGTTGCCGGCGGTCACGTTGTAGGAGTAGGTGGAGTTGACAGCGATCTCGGAGATGGTCGACGGGAGAGTTCCGTCTGGAGATAAATGGGTGGTCAGCGTCGAGTAGTCATACAGGGTAAATGAGGGAAGACATACTGGAGGTCACATTGAATCCGGCAGCGTTGCAAGTCCCATCAAGAAGCTGCACGATGGTGACGTTGTTCGAGATGCTGTAGTTTCCAAGGAAGGGATAGCTCTCCTCGATGAGATCGGCGGCGGCAAAGATACAGTCGCTGCAGAGCGTCGAGTAGGGAATCTCCTTGAGCAGCTGCACGGTGGTGGCGTTACCACCGAGCAAAGCTGTTTCGACGTAAGTATCGGTAAGATTGGCGCCGAGGAACGATGAAAGCTCGGTCAGGAGAGAGGTCGCGCAGAATGTCCCGTTCGTGAGGTTGTAGGTTGCATTGGTGATGGGAATCGAGGCGTTGGTCGCGTTGTATGGCGTGGAGCTGAGATACGTGTCAGTATAAAATTGGGAGAGGGACAGAGGGGGAGGTAGATGCGCTCACGTCTTCAGACAGGCGACCTCACGGGCGACGGGGTAGCCTGAGACAATGTACTCCCCGATTTCGGTCAAGGTCGTGTTGGAGAGTCCCAAACTGGCGATGTCGGTGGCGCACCCTGTGAGGATGGTCTGTGTCGCGTTCACGAGGGTCTCGTTGGAGCATGGAGCACCAATACACGTCGTCTCGAGATACGCATCTATTCCGGGAATAATCGAGCCATTGCTCAGGAGGACTGGGGGAAAGGGATTCGTGGTCAATACGAGAGTCACGACACTGAATTGAGGCATGCAAGACTCACTTGGGAGAAGAGACTGCACATTCAGACATTCAGAGATGGGCGACGTGCCGTTTACCAGCTCGAGGACCGTCGCTTGACAGTTGGGAGTCAAACTGTGGTAGAGAAACGGTCAGCATGAAACAAGTCGAACGGGCCGTGGCCAAAAGACTTGCAAATTCAAAAGCGTCTCCCCGAGGGCGATGGGTGAGAGCTGGGCGAGCGCGGTGGACGCGAGCGACAGAGCAGCTACGGAGGTGGAGATTCGCATCGTGATGGTGGTGTGTGTATATGTGAGTTAGTTTCGATTACACGAATAGAATACGATGGTCTTTTTGAGTGGTTTCGAAGAGAAACTATTGGGAAAGGCTATTAGTCTTTTATAGTCCATTGCGACTCCACCCGGGCACACGATCGCCATGACGGCACCGCTTGCGTCAATCAACCTTTTTTCACCGCCCTCGTCAGCCACAGCCTCCCCCTCCCCGGCCAGAAAAAAGGGGGGGGGAAAGGTAAAGGGACGATGACGTAGGTAGGAAAGGGAGAAGCGAGACACGGACATTGCGGCGGTGTTTCATCAAGGGGAAGCGTGTGGCTCTGCTTCCCCTGGAGCCCCAGCGTTGCATGCGGTGGAGGTGCACGGGGTCATGCGGTGGCCAAAACACTCCGACGCTGGCCGACGCTGTTCAAGCGTTTGAACCACAATCACCCCTAGCCAGCCATGTCGTGCTTGTCCTTTCGAAGGAGCAAAAGGCTCTCCGAAGATTACGATGGCGAGCCAGTATACGAGAAGCCTCCATCGCCCGCGGCAGCCAACGTGGAAGAAGAGGAGATGCAGACCCGTCTGCGAGATCTGAGACGGGAGATAGCAGATGCCAAGTTGGACTGGTAGTGCGTCCCTGACATCGCGCTATCGTCAATCGTACATGTACTAACGCACACCTTGCAGTGTCGTTCCTAGTGAGGACGAGCACCAGGTGAGACAACTAGGCGATCAACTGAAGCAAACTAACCAGGCCGTAGTCGGAGTTTGTAGGAATCTCGGAGCTGAGAAGACAGTACATCACAAAGTAGACCTTTCTGCAAGTAGTCTTGCTTTCTGCACTGACATGCTGTAGCTTCTCGGGAAGCGCAGGAACGGCATTGATTCCCTCCTCACCCTCGGCGACGGCGTTGCTCTTTGTCGATTCCCGATACTACGTCCTGGCGGAGCGCCAGATCCCCAAGGAGGGATGGGAGGTACGACGGGTCGGTGGGAGTGGGGGACCAAGTGCTGGGGATGTGGTCAAGGGCTGGGTGGATTTCGTCGTTGCTGAAGCGGAAGGTCGGGTTGGCATCGACCCGAAACTCATCTCATCCGGTACATCCTCTCCTGAACTTCCCTCTCGTGTTTTCCCCTCTGACCATACAATCGATACAGAACTAGCCAACTCCATCCATTCCCGGCTCTCGTCCTCGAAATCTTCGTCAAAGCTCGTTGGCCTCTCCACCAACTTGGTCGACAAGATCCATTCCCCCACACCTCGTTCACTCGCCCCCCTGCTTCCCCATCCGCTCGAGCTCTCTGGCGAGTCCACTGCTTCCAAACTAGCGAGACTCCGCGAGTCCTTCTCGAAACAATCTCAGTCTTGGATATACATCCTGCCGACCCTTCCCGCCATCGCGTGGCTCTTGAACTACCGGTGCCCCGGTGATGTTCCCTTTGTCCCGGTCGCATACGCGTATCTCGTCCTCACCGAGGATACCTGTGTGCTATTTGTCGACAACAAGAAGGTCGAAGACGAGGGTCTGCGGGCGAGATGGGAAGACGAAGGCGTCGAAGTCCGCGATTACGGAGTGGAAGAGGTCGGCAAGGCGGTTAAGGAGTTTGCGGACAACCTGAGAGTTAAGAACGCAAAGACCGACGTCAAAGTCTGGGCGCCAAGCGAGTGCAGCTGGGCGCTCGAGCGGGCGTGTGAGCCGGTGAGTCTGCCGATGTCGTAGAGCATCGTGAACGAGTTCACTCAAGCCCTTCTCTAGGCAAAGATCCAGATCATTCCGTGTCCCGTGGATCTCGCCAAGGGGGTCAAGAATAAGGTCGAGCTGCAAGGTTTCCGAAACGCCTACCTCAGAGATGGCAGGGCGATGGTGAGCTGATTTGCTAGAGCAACGGTCTGGACTGACGAAAGATGAAAGGTGCGATGGATGTACTGGCTCGAGAAGATGCTCGTCAAAGACGAGAGGAGGGTCGGAGAATGGGCAGCTGCTCAGCAACTGGCCGGGTTCCGAAGGCGAGAAGACAGATTCGCGTGTGTCCGTACGATCTGCCTCAACAATGGAGCTGACGAGCATTGCAGCGGGCTGTCATACCAAGATATTTCTGCCTCAGGACCCAATGGAGGTGAGTGAGACTCCATCGGGGCTCGGTCAGTGACCAACTGCTCGTACAGCTCTTCCGCATTACGAGCCTGAGAGAGGGAAAGACAGCCTGATTGATATAGACTCCACCTATGTCATGTAAGTTGAACCGATGACGCTCTTTGTCGTTTCCAACTTATACCCTTCAGTGACTCCGGCGCTCAATATCTAGGTACCCATCTCCAAAGAAGCGATCATACCGCCCAAACTGACATCGCGTCCAGACGGAACAATCGATACCACACGCACGCTGTATCTCGGCAAATCGCCCACGGAAGAGATGAAGCGGGCGTATACCCGTGTTCTGCAAGGCCACCTCTCGGTTGCGTCTTCCAACTTCCCCGCCAGTATGGACGCAGACAGGCTGGTCATGCTCGGCCACCAGTACTTGTACAAGTGTGTTCTCTTTCTCCTCACCTTTTCTCGTTTATGACTAATTCTGTTCAGGGACGGCCTGGACTTCGGTCACGGAGTGGGTCACTCCTTCTCCGCGGCTCTGCTGTACTAGCCACTGAACATACCGCTCGCAGTTAGGTCACGGCGTCGGAAGTTACCTGAGCGTGCACGAGTGTAGGTCATTCGAGGTTGGCCGTCCAAGACTGATCTCGCCATTGGCAGCTCCTGCGTTTCCCAGAAATGCGTCGTTTCAAGCGGGCAATGTGACCTCTATTGAGCCTGGCTTTTACAAGGAGGGCGAGTTTGGAATCAGGACCGAGAGCGTGTATATCTGCAAGAAAGTGGATGTCAGTTTGTATAGTCCTGGGGTTCTGAAAAGCCCGACTGATCAACTCCATCAGACCAAATACGATTTCGGAGGCAAGAAGTGGTTGGGCTGGGAGAGGGTCACTCAGGTGAGTCTGCCTTCCCCACTCGCCATCTGGCGGCATCTGACTTGCAACGTTGTGGAGGTTCCCATCCAGACACTGCTAGTGGAATACTCTCTCCTGACAAAGGATGAGATCCGACTGCTGAATGACCACAACACGTCGGTCCAAGAAGCCCTCTTGCCTCTTCTGGAGGAGGAAGAGGACAAGGACGTGGTCAAGTGGTTGAAGGATGTCTGTAAACCAAAGAAGATCTGGCCTTGGACGGGTGCCTAGTCGGGACTGGAGCCCTCGAAGCGTTCATGTATGCATGCATGGTGAGGTGGAATGTAGAATGCTATACTGGGAAGGAAAGTATAGAACAGCAACCGCCGCGTATATAGGTTGATGATGGCCGGATCTCAGACCCGACCACTTCTTACAGTCATTCACAAAAAATCTGCTCAACCTACTCTTGATCTCCCTCCAGCTGTCTTCCTAGCTTTGACACCTAGAATGACACAGCACAGGAAGACCTCAGGTCATCTTAGATGCAGTCTCTATCCGGTTGGAACGACTAATTTTGGGGGAGCCTTTCGATGCCCTCTCATTGTCAGCAGGTTTGTCTCAACTGCACGTCCTTCGAGCGAGCGTCCTAGAAATATACGATTATGCACGAAGGGTTATGTCGTTCCGCAGTTCGGAACTGGTCGAGGTAGTTTAAATCCGTAGCCGTACTCTAGCATGCCACACCTCCTTCGCCACAGACCCCTCGCTTCCCACGTAATCTCCGCAGTGGTCCGCGCGGTCATGACGTCGCCCTCGTATACACTGAATTCTTTCTGTCCACCGGTCCTTTATACAAACAAAACAAAACTTAGAAGAGGTGTCTGAACTGTCTCTTATACACATCTGACGCTGCCGACGAAGAGGAGAG
>JASZXS010000192.1:0-12890 GCA_035521475.1 Tremellales sp. Uapishka_1 | reverse complement strand
CTCCTCGCGCTCCGTCCCCGACCGCTCGCTCTGCCTCTCCGCCAGATCCGTCTCATCTCCACAAAACCATCCTCCGCCTTCCCCCCGACCTTTTTCAAAGTCCATGCCCGCCCGCAGCTCGCCAAGCCATCGTCCTCGAAGATCGTCTCGCGCAACCTCTCGCTCCATTTCCCCTCGCTAGAGTTTTCCGCGAAATACCCCTACTTTTCGCTCCTGATCCGTCTGATCGCTTCCTCGGTCGTCGGAATCGCCTTTTTGACCGGCGCAATCCTGGCTCACGATGCGTTCACCTATTCGGAGCGACATATCGATAGAGTGCCGTGCAATGCGCTGAGCTTGCGCCCGCGACGCGGTGGGAAGAAGAACTTGCCGCTGCTGGAGATCAACCTCGATTCAGAGGAGGATGCCGAGAAGATCGCCATGAAGGACAAGCCGAGGCTCGTGATTGTCGGAGGAGGCTGGGGCGTGGGTTTGCATTCCACCGATTTTAGGACGTGAGAGCTGATCCTTGACCCGATCAGGCGGTCGCGCTGCTGCAGTCTCTCCCGCCGCATGCGTACAATGTCACGCTGGTCTCGCCCCAGACGTATTTCGCCTTCACGCCGCTGCTGCCCTCTGCGTGTGTCGGAACAGTCGAAGCAAGATCGCTCGTGGAGCCCCTGAGGAAATTGATCGCTCGAGTCAGAGGTCACTACCTCATGGCTGCGGCCGTGGATATCGACATGGCGGAGAGGCTGCTGGAGGTGGAAGTGCCCGCTGACCAGGGCGAGGGGACGACGAGAGCGTATATCCCATGTGAGCTCGAGCTTGTTCGCTATACGGATCTCATGGCTGGGGTCTGACGGCTTTTGGCTAGATGACAAGCTCGTTGTTGCAGTCGGTTCGGTGTCGAATGACCACGGTGTCAAGGGTCTCGAGCACTGCTTCCAGTTGAAGACAATTCCCGATGCGCAAGCTATCAGACGACGAATAATGAGTGAGTCGTAAATCGTAGCAGATCGAGTGACTGGCTAATGGTTGAATCATTGATAGCGAACCTGGAGTTGGCTTCTCTCCCCACAACGACTCCCGAAGATAGGAAACGTCTGCTGTCGTTCGTCATCTGTGGAGGAGGACCGACCGGAGTCGAATTTGCGGCAGAGTTGAGCGACATGATGGCGGAGGATGTACTGAGTTACGTGAGTTTCGCCCATCCACCTCCGTACGTGCAAGGCAAAGCTGAGACTGTGTGAACGCATAGTACCCGAAACTGTTGAAGAATGAGGTCTCAGTGCATGTGGTTCAAAGCAGAGACCATATCCTCAACACCTATGCGGAAAAGATCAGTCAGTACGCCGAAAAGCGGTTCGCTCGATCCGAAATCAGCGTCATCACCAATGCCAGGTGAGTCGCCTATCCCCGCGCACACCGGCGGACGGGAGACTGACATCTCATTTCGGAATTAGAGTGCAGGAAGTGACGAACGAGAAAGTCGTCCTCAGCCTCAAAGATCCCAAGGACAAGAATGCCAAACCTACGACAAAGGAAATCGAGGCTGGCTTTGTACTATGGAGTACTGGAATCGGTGAGTTCCGGCAGGTGGAGCATGTCAAGGAATTCTCTGACGAGTGACTTTGTACAGCCATGAACCCTTTCGTGAAACGTCTAGTCGAACTATTGCCGAATCAATTCCATTCAAAGGCCGTTGAAGTTGACAGTTTCTTGCGGGTAGAGGGAGCGCCTAGAGGTACGATCTACTGTATAGGAGATGCTGCCACTGTACGTCTTCGTGATCGTCTAGCCGCCACCGAAATTGACAATAACGTGTCCATAGGTACACACAAACTTGGTCAACGATTTGATGAACCTGTGGGAGGAATTTGATGTCAACAAGGACAATAAGATGTGAGTCTGTCGAGGAGTTCAGATGACGACCAGTATTGAAATTTCGACGATCAGTGATTGGGACGAATGGCAAGCTATGGCGAAACACATCAGCAAAAAGTACCCCCTTGCATCCAAGAACTTCAACAAGGTGTAGGTCTCTGGTCCTTGTTCTCAGTCCGTCCGCTCATGAGACCATACGCAGTCGCGACATCTTTGACCAATACGATTCCGATCACGATAACGGATTGTCCTTGAACGACGTTGCCGAGCTGCTTGTCAACTTGTCCACAAAGATCACTTCGCTCCCAGCCGTACGTCCGCTTTAACAACCGACTTTAGCCTCAATACTTCCGCTGATCCACGGTGAAATAATAGACCGCCCAGGTGGCCAGTCAACAGGGCAAATACATCGGCAAGATGTTGAGCAAACTCGCCAAACAACACAAGGTGTTGAAGGCAAACGAGGTGCCGGATCTCGATGACGAGTTGTACTATGAACCCTTCAAATACCTGCATCTTGGTTCCTTGGCGTATATCGGAAACTCGTACGTAAAATCTCCCTTCATTTAAGATTGTCGACCAATATGTGGATCCGTAATTAGCGCGGTGTTTGACTACGAGGGATGGTCGCTTGCCGGTGGACTGCTGGCGATGTACGCCTGGAGATCGTGAGTCGATGCCGATTCTCCGTGATCGACGCTGAACAGGTCCGCGATCGGCAGGATTTATTGGTCTGAGCAGACTTCGATGAGGACCCGGTTCCTGTTAATGCTTGACTGGGTCAAGCGTGGGGTCTTTGGACGGGATTTGTCAAAGGTCGGTCGTCTCCTCGCTAGCCGTAACATGTGAGACTGATTCGGGTTCTAGTTCTGATTTGATCCCGAGGACGCTCGCTGGCTTCATGGATCGATTTATAGAGTAATAGTGGAATGCACAGTCTGTCACCTCGTACCGATTGGATCCTCGGCGAGCAACGTGCCTTTCATCGATCAAACCGACCACAAGCTGCATACCGCTGACGTTGGTCTCGTAAACGTCGGCAACGAAGGCGGTGATCACTTATGTCATACCGGCCGGCCCAGAACGTGGATTGTGTCTATCCAACGGATCCGAGTCTGACGGGACAGAGGGCTGCAGACGGCTCAGCAGCGCCACGGTGTGGTATAGCGCCAAGATTGGTGGTGGCCCTGTGTCAAAGGTGGTCTTTGTCGGCGAACAGAGTGAGAAGACCATACACGGTGTGGCGTCGATTCCAGTCGATGAAGCGTCGAGAGGGCGTCGCGGACGTTGCATCGCACGAGGAGGACCCCCGGGGTATTTGGCGGTCGCCCCGGCCGCCGGACAGTTTTTCGAGTGAGACATGACTTCTTACGCCGGACCGAGTAATCCTCGAGTCATAGTGAGACATGCGAAGAGGCTAACTCTGTTTGCACTCTCTCGCTCTCTCCTAAGGTTCCATGGAGGAACCAAACAAACCGGCCTGCACGGACTGCCAGCAACTTTGTCATTCCGGTCTCCGGACCCAAGTTGGGTTCCTGTGCCGTGCAAGCGCGACGCCCGGGGTTGGGCGGGGGTGGTCGAATTCTGCCTCAATCAAGGTGAAACAAACGCTGATGGTGGATTGGGAGCGACGCTAAGAAAGATAGCATAGAGTTCGGGCATTGTAGGGTCAGGGGGAATAGAGCGAGAACGTGATTACAGATCGTCGAATGAATTCGCCAGGCAGCGGACGCAGAGCGGACCAGGGGCGAGATCGTGTAGATTGGATAAGACCACCTCGAGAGGATGATCTAGACGGACAATGATCGCAGAGCTCATATAGTGACCCATTCAGCGCATCGGCCCCTTGGGTATCCGACACACTTCGTTGTTCGCTTCCGAAGAACACACCCACACACACAGACATTCCCATCCCGATAACCCCACGCCGACGCCGACAGCCACAACACTCTCCACCTACAATACCCACACCTTTCAACGATCGCACGTTGGATCATCCCCCTCTGCTCGGAAGGCCTCGCTCGCTCCACAGGTTGGACGAGGTATATATGAAAGCAGCTAGACACACCGACCAGGAGCGCATCTCTTTCCCACCACCACCTTGCCGTCGGTCAATTACCATATTCCCCGACCCGCCATCTCGCTTCATCTCCAAGCCACCAGTCTTCTCGTGTCCCGTCGGACGGCGCATCTCACCTGGGGACCGTCGGATATCGTACTGGCAGTCGAGAAACATCATCCAACTCGCGGGCTACGTCGTAGTGCCACCGCGGTCATCCTTCGTTAGGCACCACTGGCTGGGTCGCCTTTCCTCTTGTTGACCACCCGAGCTCATTCCGACCACTGTCCGAACCTTGCGTAGATCGCAATCGATTCGGTCAGGGAGGTCAGGCAGCCTTCAGCTAGAACGCCTGGAATACGAGAACGTAGTCGATGGCTCCAGACCTTAATTGTGAGTGTGCACGGATTCAATTGGGCCCATTCACTCGGCATCGTCCATACCCCCGTGCTCGCCATCGGGTTTCCTGTTAATCCCATCTCCTCGTCTCTCTCACTCCCCAACTCCATCACTACCCTACCCATCACATCCCGTTGTGGCTGTGCCGCAGACGTGGACACACATCTCCTCCTCCTTCCCTGCTTTCTGTCATCAGAAAATCACACACGCTCAACCTGGCTCGTTAGGTTACTACCACTATCATAATCTTGTCCCACCTATAATATCGAGCGAAGCAAGTCTCGCTGCACGACGGGCTGTGTCATCGCCCACCTACAAGCGCACAAGCCCCGTTGATCCGTCGCCGGTCCGACCTTTCACTCCATCCTGCCCTCTACCAGCCCTCTCCATTATGGAATCCATATTCGAGTCCTCCTCGTACCTCTTCGAATCATCCCCCTACGATGCCTCTCCTTCCTTCCTCTCATTCTCCTCGCTTGCCGATCCGTCATCCTCGCTGTTTGACCTCTCCGAGCCGAGTCACTGGGAACGAGATTTGTTTACCAAAACAAAACCTTCTCCCGCTTCGAACGCATCAACAACACCCTCCCCCGATCCTTCGAATCCCTTCCCTCTCGCCTACCTCGCCTTTGACCACGACAACGAGGTTGTGTCGACACCAGCTGCTGGCGATATAGGAATATTCCATACGCCTACTCCCGGAGGGAAAATCGTCGGGCAACCCCACATCTCTCACCGGTCTACGTCCTCTTCTGAAGGTTGGAACACTCCCCTCACCCCTTCGTTGACGACAAAATCCTCGTGCGACTCATTCGCAACCTTTGCGACCGGATCCGACTTCTACCCCGCTTCCTCGTCCAATCCCCCTGGTTTCGCCTGGGACGAGCTTTCTACCAACCACGCTTCTTCCTCCTATACGCCCTCTACGCCCCTCCCTCACCGCGTCCAGTCCGTCCCTACCCTCAACTCTTCCCGTCCACCCCGTCCGGTAGCCACCCGTGCCTCAATGCCAGCTCTGAAAGAGGAAGACCAGCTCGCCAGCACACCATCACAATGGTTTGACGGCACAGAGACCGCCGCCGACATTTTGGCCCAACAGCAAATCCTCAATGCCGACGATGCGCTGGCCGAAGATTTCGACTGGGTGTTCGGTGAGACGGGTCTGGGTGAAGCCTTGCCACTCGAGGGAACGATTTTCGAAGCGTTCCACCAGGAAGACGACCATGCTTCAGGCTCGATGCCGGCTGAGTCTAGCAATTGGGAGTCGACCTCCTCACTCCCATCCTACTCGGCTACTCAGCCTTCCAATGATTTCGCCTGGCAAGCCCAGGACTTCAATGGCCTGGACAACGATTTCGCCTTTGACACCACCGACTTTACGATCGATCCCATGGCCATTATGGGAACGAGCTATGTAGCTGAAGAGCAGAGACCAATGTCGGCTCCTGGATTGAATGTTGGCGAGAGTTCCGGGCAGATGTTGAGCGTTCACATGCCAGCGTTCATGACTCGAAGGTGAGTTTTTGCTTCTCGTCTCTCCGACTCGAAACTTTTGCCAGTCACTCATCGAACAATCCAGGAGTATCTCCTCCGATGGCTTGAACCACGGCCGACCCGCTCCACCCCGCGATCTGTTCGCCTATACACCGCAGCACATTCCATCCGGACCACCGGAACCGCAGCCTCTGTACACTTCCCAGCCATCTCCCTCGTACCAGTCGATGAACTCGTCCCAGTATCCTCGCGTCATGCCCCCAACGCCTGGAGGCGTACGACGGGGATCCACCCAACTTTCTGTCCAGATCAATCCCTCCTCTGGATACTCGACGTATCTCGCTCCTTCTCCTCTTCCTCCCACTCCTCAATCCGCTACCTTCCCCTCGTCCGGAGCCGGTTTCCCAGGCTCAATCCCGCAGCCAATCCTGATGACGCGCGGAGCGACGCAACCTCTCCCTCAAACGAGGCGGATGTCGACGGAACTGTTCCCATCCTCGCTACCCTCTTCTGGCATGCCAGCCCATCTGGTACGAGCGCAGGCGATCGTCCAGATGCAAGAGGCCGAAGAGGAGGCCGAGCGACAACAACTGCGACGACAGGCCGAGGGCCGGCGACTCGGGATGGAACATGCGTCGGTGATGCAGCCCCGTCTTCAGAACCGATCCGTCTCGAAAGCCAACATCATGGGATGGGAGGGTCCTTCCGCCCAAACCGGTTCCATGCCGATCCTCACGCACACGCCACTGGTAACGGTCCATCCTCCGCCTACGCAGTACTACCTCGGCTCTGCCATGCCCTCCACCCCTCACAAAGTCCATCCGCCACCCAACCGACCCATTGCGGGACTTCCCTCGCCTACAAAAGGTCGGAGTGTCTCCACTTTCTCCCCCGGTAAAACGCCAAAGAATCGAACACCCTCGTCAAAGCGGAAACCGATGCAAGCGGGCAACTTTTCGTGGGGCGAAACGACGTTCATTAACTTCACCTCGCAGGACGCCGAGAAGCTGTTGACGGGCGTCGCGCCCAGCGGCTCGCAGTCTAAGAGGAGGAGGGAGGAGGACGCTCAGCGGACGCAGCCCGACGACGGGTTGCTGATGGAGGAGGACAGGCTGAGGAGCAAGCGCTCGAGGAGTAACGAGTGCCTCAACTTATAGCCTCGACCGACGGACATTTTTATATAGTTGCTTGTAGTCAGTATCTAGATAGAAAATGTATCGGAGTGCAAACCCCAACCCATGTAGTCGACGACACGCCAGGGGGGTCCTTGAAGCGCACTTCCCAGGGACTTGCTGAACTGAGAGTGCAGCAAGGGCATAGCTTCATGGGCATCGACTGATCAAGGCGGAACATCTTGATTTGCATCTCGTCGCTTGAAGCCATGAGCGAAGCTGCGAACCGTTACGCTTGACGACGATTACAACAAAGAGGACTCTAACTATACACCACGACCTCGCCTTGTACTAAACCCCTATCTACAGACTACGATACCAACGTTTTTCCCTCCTCCCGTCCGCGATCAAATCACGGCCGGCGCCTCACCCTTCTCTGCCTTGGCTTCTATAGCCTGGTTTACCTTCTTTTGTCGGAAGAGCATCAAGAACATGACGAGGTAGAGCGCGTCCCAGCCGAACTGGAACCAGAAGGACGCTTGGACGTTGTAAAAGTTTTCGATGTTGCCGGGCTTGAGGGTGAGGAGACCCGCTTGGACGGACAGGCCAATGACGGCGCCGACCTGGAGCGAGACCTGGAGTAGTGCACCCGCAACCCCGGACGCCTCCGGCGGGACGGAGGTCATGACGGTGATGCTAAAAGGTATGGTGAATCAGTCTCCGTGTCCCACGGCGGAGTGGCAGACAAGCACTCACTTAGTCGCGAGGAAGACGGCCATCATTCCACCACTACCGAGGACGAAGCCGGGGAAGACGTATCGCCAGTAGTCGGTCCCGATGTTTCCGTGGCTGAAGATCATCAAGATGTAGCCGACGAGTCCGAGCACCATTCCAGCGGTGACGGGCCATCGCGGGTTCTGCATCAACCACGGGATCGCCCTAGGAGTTACACGTCAGCGGAGGGTCGAAAAATCAAATGTCGTTGAAACCTACGGAAGAGTCATGGCGACCGCCAAAGCGGCGATACCCTGAGGCAGCATTCGAACGGCCGCGATGATCGGGCTTTCGTGGAACTCGACCTGAAACCGCTCGACAAAGGCCAGCTGACCGACCTGGAGGATGACGTATCAGCAACAAAGTCGTGAAGATAGTCTGGAGGGAGGAAAGGCGTACAGCCCACCAAGGATAGATCTGCAAGGCAAAGACAATCAAGACCGTCAGGTTGGGAATCTTCCATGTCGACGGCGGGATGAGGGCATAGCCGTCGGATTGTCTGTATTCCCAGAAGAAGAAGCCGACGAAGAAGAGCCAGGAGAGGAAGAAGGGGACGAGGAACTCGGCTTTTTTCCACGCGTTGTCTTGGGCGCCCAGGGTGAGCGAGAGGATGAGCAAGATGATCGAGATCAGCATCATCGCGCAGCCGGGCACGTCGAGTCGCTTTCGCTTGTCGGCTGCACAGGTGCATTCGTCCGCGCGCTGGCCCTTCGTGTTGGGTACTGTTATGAAGGACGAGAGCGCGAAGGGGATGATGACGATAGCGATGATTCGGAAGAACTATTGATACTGCAAGTCAGCCCAGCCGTGCTGAAGTAAAAAGGATGTGAACCCACCCATCTCCAGGCGAGCATCTGCCCTCCGTTGTGAATGTATCCGATGAAACCTCCCAGGACCAGACCGGTCACGTTTGCAAGGGCGCCGCTCATACCGAACAGGGTCAGGGCTATCGAGAAGCGTCAGTCTCGAGCCTATGGACCAAATCATGCCACGTTGGACTTACCCGTTTGGAGTTGTCCCCCTTCGAAGATGGCGAGGATGAGTCGGAAGGCCGAGGGGATCGTACACGCGGAGAAGATACCGCTTAGAGCCCTGAACACAAAGTAGGCGTATTTATTGGTCATGAACGAGATGATGATGTTGCACAGGGCGAGACCGAGGAAGCCATAGCAGAAGACGGGTTTTGCAGAGTACAAGTCTGCTACTCGGCCCCAGAAGAGGAGGAACGACGCGAACGTGACCGAGTACGCAGTCTGGGGGAGCCGTATCAGTTGCGCATCACCCGAACACAGCTGCGTGAGAACGTACGATAATCCAAGACGAGCCTCCATATGGGATGTCTAGGTCGACGAGGATGGAGTCGGTGAAGACAAAGAGACCTGAGAACAGAATCAGTACTATGCTCGCCCCTCGAGGTTTATTGAAACATACCCGAATAACTCGCAACATCCATGTACTGCGCGACGGAGAAGACCAGCAAGAGGAACCATTTTTTCTTGGACGACATGGAGATCTCCACTCCTCCTTGGGCGGGCGTCTTGGTCGTGCCCTGGCCCTGGGCTTGGAGGTCGACGACTGTATCGCCCGGCGAGACGGTGTGGTCAGCCGAGATGGATCGTTCGGTCGGATGAGGCGACTCGTGCTCGCTCGGGTGGGGTGAGTCCTGTGAGGTAGACATTTTGGTGATTGGATGAGTTGGTTGAGTGCGGGATGTGCAAAGGTAGATAAGGGGAAAGAGAACGTCCTGGGAGGTATGGAGAGATTTATAGGGGCCGGTGTGCCTCGAGCGCGGGTGTCGGTCTTAGTCAGGCCATGGGGGGACGCTGCACGCTGCCCGAGTGTCTTGGTCATGGTGACCGAAAGAATCTTTGTGCGGAATCCCGTCTTACTTCGGTGCCCAGCTACCCAATGCTGATCAAGCCCGGTTGACCGAGGTGAGTATCTAGTGCTGGTCGACTCCCAGCCTGGCGTAGGTGGCGTATCGCATGATAGCGCAATCGAAGCTCGACCACCCAGTCGGAAGTAAAAGGTGACTAATCCCAGATCTATCCACGGGCATTAATTCTCCGCTCCCGCACAGATTAGCAATCCGACACTGGGCTCCTCAGCACCTCCACCTCCACCTCCACCTCCACTCTCCCATGCTACAGAACAATCCAGGCTTTTTGTTTGCGGCTCGACGGTACTCTATGCAGAGGAGGTGGTCGTCGAACATCCCGTTTGCTGATCAATCCTGCTTCATTCATCACATCTACAAACACCGCGAAGAATGTACAGGAACACCGCCAAACTCGTACCGGAGAAATCCACGCCATCGTGCCTCAATTCATGGAAAATTGAAATCTACCCATCGGGATTAGTCATCGCTTCAAGATAGAGGGGCCAGGCGGTAGTATTCCAAGAACCGACTTACCGGGAGAGGATGTGGGGGACGCCTGCCAATTGCGGCCCGTATCGCGCTGCGTTGTCGTACAGCTCGAAAAGAGGGATGGCGAGAATCTTCATGTTGAGCGGGATGCTCAAGTAGGCTGACAAGATACTCATGATCAGCTTGCACTTCAGAGATACAAAGACGTCAAAACCCTACTATCAGGAGCGAGGTTGACCAAGTACAGCTTTCGGATCTCTTTGGGCTTGGAAACGTGCGCCGGAATGTAGGGATACTGTCTGGCGAGTGAGCTAGCTCCCCTGGCATGAGAAGAACGCATCTCACCATGAATCCATCAAAGTGCGGTCTGTACCAAGTGCTCAAGCACTCGCCCACAGACCATCCGAGCTTATGGGCAGCCTTCTCCTTGTCTTTCTTGGACAATCTCGTCTTCTTGGCCGGCGGCTCTTTCGGCGGATTCATGGAACCGATCGGACCGATCTGTTGGACTAATCGGGCGAGAAGACCTTCTTCGTCGGATTCAGAGGGGTCGAGGTATCCGCCCGGGCTGTGCAGATTTATCAATCGCGACTTGGTCAGACTCCAAGGGACACTTGCAGTTTGAAGAACGCGTTGGCGACTTGGAGCATCAAGATGTGGGGATGACCGTGGTCCTGCGCTCTGCTCAGGCAAGGAGTTGGACAGAGGGAGGGTTGTGCTCACGTGGACTACAATCACTGCCTCGACGGATCTTCTCATCCCGGTTTCTTCATACTGATCTGCGAGTCTTTGGATTCGACTGGCGACCGAGGGATCTTCCTCGGGCTGTGACTCCTTGGCGCTACGGAGAGGCTGTGAAGTCAATCTCGAAACGGCGGAGAATCCAGGTGGACATACTAGAAAGAAAGGGTAGTGAGAGGATGACTGAGGGGACATGGATCATTATTCAGCCTACTGATTTCGGCGCAGCTAAGAGTGTGGGACTCACACTTCCAGTACAGGAATGGTCATGATGCCGTTTTGTTGATGAGGGAGGTGGAGAACCAAGGACGCGATAGAAGAAGACGAGTCGAGCACGGTGGTCAACCGGATATTAAATACATCCGAGAACCTCGGCGGAGGTCGCCGCCTTCTTTTAGGTGGCAAGGGAGGTGTTTGATCGTATTGACCATCAAATGAACTACATCACCATCGCGACCTCCCTCTTCCTATTCCTCTCCTCCCTCACGATGCCTCTCCTGCCTCCGATAATCTCATCAACTTTCCCGCCAGCGACCCCAGGACCGTTCCAATCTCTGGGCTACACCTTCATTCGATCGTCCCCGATCTCACCCTTCACCTTCCCCTCGCCGATCTACAAGGACACCTCCAAGCCCGCATTGAGCGTCAAGGAGGTCGCGTATGCAGTCTACTATCCGGCAAGCCCACCGAAACCGAGTGGCTGGTTTTCCGGTCCGGAGAAACACGAGCGTTGGCTGCCCGAGCCTGTCGGCGAGGTCGTCAAGGGTTACGAAAAGTTTCTGGGGAAGAGGGGGCTAGGGTGGATCTGTGAGTGGACGAAGGGCTTGATGGGGTCGTAGCTGAGACGAGGGTCAGTCCAAACGATCCGAGTCATTGCCGGGAGACTGAAAGTGAAATATATCAATTCTCTCTCGACTCGAGCTGACACCTCTTTAGTTCTCTGCATATCCCTTGGCCCACCTGCACACGACCGACAACAGACTCCCACTTCTCATCTTCTCGCACGGTTTGGCAGGTACGCGGAATGCTTACAGGTCAGATCTCATCCTCACTCATCCCGTGGGATCGAGCTGATTGACTCCAGCCAATACTGCTCGGCCCTCGCTTCCGAGGGCTATGTCGTCCTCGCCATCCAGCACAACGACGGTTCAGCTCCGTACTCCCAACTGCCGCCCGAGACCGAAGGTGGCGAGCCCGAGAAACTGCCCTATATCAAATACGATGAAGTGACGTATGTTGCTTGCAAATCCTCTCAGATCCAGTACGTCAAGCTGACCTGCCACAGCTTCACCGAAAGGGAATCAAGAGACTTGACGTACTTCCGAACTCTGCAGCTCGATATCCGTGTACGCGAAGTGTACGAGGCCTACTATTCGTTCAAGAACTTGCTCGAGGAGGATGGCGGCAAGACCATCATTGACGGGATGAAGGAGACGGACCGGAAGGACTGGCTCGGGTCCTTCCGCAATCGCGTCGATTTCAGCACGCTCTCTCTCTCGGGCCACTCATTTGGCGGCGGCTCAATGGTATGTCTTTCTGAAGAATTCGGGCTCACAGAAACTGATTTGGTCGGTTTACAACAGCTGCATCTGATCCAAACACCCAGCCCAGACAAATCCCTGCCCGCGTTGCCCATCAAAAACCTCATCGCCCTGGATCCCTGGCTCGATCCCGTCGCCTCGCCTGCGTCGTCCTCGAAAGCTTCGCCTACGATGCCTCCGATACTCGTGGTCAACTCGGAGGGATTCACTGTATGGAGCGTTCACTTCCAGCGATTATTCGGCATGATCAAGAAGGCAAATGGAAATCTCATGACCATCGTCGGGGCCTCGCGTACGTTTCGTCGTTCATCTTCTCGAGAACCCAAGCTGACGCTGGAGATCTTGCAGACCAGTCGTTCTCTGATTTCCCGATTCTCATCCCGCCCTCCCCTGCGCCGGCGCTCGCACTTTTGTCGACCGTGCACGAGCTCTCGACCTACTTTTTGAACGGCAAACTGCGAGCGGCACCCAGTATAATAGACAAAGAAGCAGACAACGGGGTCCTGCAGAAGGGCGAGGACGGCAAGGGATTGAAG
>JASZXS010000191.1:0-29230 GCA_035521475.1 Tremellales sp. Uapishka_1 | reverse complement strand
ATACGTATCAAGGAACCCCTAGCCGATTGAAATAGCCTGGTGGACTCCGGAGTCTTGCCTTCCAGCAAACTATTCTTTCCAACCACAGCATTCGCGTAGCAGAGGCAGCGTGGAGGTAGTATAGAAGTTGTCACTTGCGGAAGTCATATCTCTTTCTTCTCAATTCAGTGAGTCGACGACCGGGTTTCCTCTCCAGAAGTACCGTGACTAAGCCTCGGCCACAGAAAATCCCATCTTTCAGATAATGTTGTATGTCTTTCAACCCGGGTGGGGTATATATAGCGCTTGTGTTGACAACAACCGACAGTGGTGCAGCAGCTATCCCTGGATCCCGTCAAGGGTGCTTCAAGTGAGTATGCGTGTCATCCGTATGTCAAGTGCCCAAAGCTCACCTATTTTCTGCTAAGGTGCGGAAACCGTAAGTAGTGAACCAGCCTGTGTCTGGTAGCTTCCCTCCCAGACCCTGGCCTAACCCGCTTCACCAGTCGGCCATATTGCCGAGAACTGCCAGGCTCCCGGACGTCTCTGCTACAACTGCAGGTAGGGTTCACGTCATGATCTCGCTTTTGCCGCCCACTAGGCTGACAATCTCGCAGAGAACCCGGACATGAATCCACCAACTGCCCTGCTCCTCGATCGACCGACGGCAAGCAGTGCTACGCCTGCGGCGGTGTCGGTGAGCTTCTGCCTTTTTCCCTTCATTCAGTCCTTTGTCCTTTGGTTCACACTGTGCACTCCTTTCAGGCCACGTCAAGGCCGACTGTCCCTCTATGAGAGCGGCCGGATTTGGTGGTGCTCCAGGATTCGGCGGACCCCTAGGCCAGAAGTGTTACACCTGCGGTCGACCAGGTATGTCTACTCTTTCTCGCTCGCATGACCACACATTGACAACGCCTGAAATCAATAGGTCATATTGCCAGAATGTGCCCTAATGCTGCTGGAGGATTTGGTGGTGCGGGTGGATTCGCCGGCCGGGGCGGCTTTGGTGGACGAGGTGGATTCGCTGGTCGACCCAGGGTTCCGACCAACCCCGACGGATCGCCTGTCAAGTGCTAGTGAGTTGCAATGTCCGCCTTCTAATCGGTACAAATGACTCACATTGGTCGGCAGCCGATGCAACGGTGAGAACCACTTGGCCCGAGATTGTCTTGCCCCAAGAGACGACGCCGCTGCCATCGCAGGGAAGAAGTGCTACAAATGCCAGGAACTTGGACATCTTGCCAGGTGGGTTTGATGATATCCAAAATTGTCTTAACCGCTGACGTTCTCCGAAGGGACTGTACCAAGGAAGCCGAGGAACTCACCACCGCCGAGTAATCTTCCCCATCCATCTGTCTTATCACCCCTTGCCTATCGTCAAGCAATGTTCCCACTTCTATCTTTATGTCGTTGCCTGGAGAAGGGAGCAGAAGGAGGAGGAGAGTGGGGAGGAGGCGGTCGAGATGAAACAATTGCGTGTTGCAGGTTGTGGTTTGCAGGGCGTGGGGGTGGATGCTGAACCATTATGAGCAACGAGGGTGTGGTTGAGCAGTAGTAGAATGCGAGGTCGATCGATTGTGCGCTGTGAGGTTGAGCGGTTGAGTGAGAGTGCGGTTCGGGCCACAATGCCATGTTCCTGCTTTCATAATGGCGGCAGCGATGCGGGTCTTGGATGTAAGGCCACATGTACGGAGGTAAGCTTTCCTCGACAGTGAAGCATAGATGGACAGGCAGCTATCTGCTGCGCAACCTATCGGGCGACCGTACAGGTACTCCTCGGTCCGCAGCCAAAGTTTACATCTGGAACGACAGCCCTATGAAGTCCAGCAGGGCAGTCTTCAACTCCTCTCCTACGCCTTTGCCTATGAATACCACCTTGCCTGTGTTACTGTTCTCCCCATCACTTTCTATCTCTTTGAGCTCAAAAAGATCCGTCACTCCCTGGAGGACATACTCCTTCTCCCCGACCACGATGAGTCCTTTCGTCCGGAGTATCTCTGGCGCAGGAGACGACGTAAGAGGAAGCTTCCCCTCCCAAAGCAGGGACTCGAGAAACAAATTGAGTTTTCCGAATTGTGTTTCCGAGAGCGAGGGGAGGGTAATCAGTACCGTCGAGATGGCGGAGTGGTGGTGGCTGTGTGGTGAGGCAGGTACGGGAGTGGGTGTTGGGGATGCGAGTGTAGTGGAATGGGAGGAGAAGGCGCGGAGGTCGTGGATGGCAGAGAGAGGGATGCGGGAGCGGATCGTATGGTGGACTTTTAGAGTCGGATTGATGGATCTAGGTCAAATTAGGAAGGAAGGACTATGGGGGAAAGGACACGTCGACTTACCCTATAGACCCTTCCACTTGTTTTAGTGTCTCCGTTGAGATCAGGTCGGTCTTGTTGAGCAGGATTACATCGGCGCATGCGACTTGTCTGAGACAAAAGGGTTCAGCGCATTGTACTGGTCCTCGCAGGTTCACATCGGAGGGAGCTCACTTCTGACATTCGTTGCTCTCGCCTTCTGGCCTCGTTTCTCCTAGTTGCTGTCGGGGACTATCATCAGCCCGGGCACCATTGTCGACCCACAGAAGAATGGACCGTAAGAACATTCCTCGAATCAACGACACATATTATCCCGTCCAAAACGAGATCGCCCATCTCCTCGTTTGCCCAGAAACTTTTCGCGATCGGCGCTGTTGACCACGAGGGTAGCTTGAAAACAGATGTACAGCCAATTCACATACCTGGATCAGCTATACCCGTCAGCTCGACAATCACCCAGTCGACTTGATCCCGCTGCGAGGCGACCATCTCCTCGATGGCGGCGATACCGAGATCTTTGACAGAACAGCAGAGACACCCATTGGGGAGGGCAAGAAGCGAGGTCGTAGGTTCTCCTGTGACCGGGTCGGAGAGTGTGAGTGATTTGGCTGGTCCATCAAATCAGTCTTCTAGTAGTCATAGGGATAAGCGAGGTGGAGGTACCTTCGATATCGGTGCTGTCTCCGAAATCTGAGGAGGGCTCAGAATATCCTATCATCACGAAAACGAATGGGTAGTTACCGTTCATGCATACTGCGATCCGGTAGCCGTGATCCGCTGTCAGGATGTACCTGAGAGCAATCAAGTCAGTTCCTGTAAGTAAGGGAGGAAGGAGAGAGCGTACTCGAGGAGCGTGGACTTGCCCGCGCCGAGATACCCCGTCAACAGAGTGATGGGTACTTTTCCCCTTTCGAGCGAGGTCGGACGGGTTTCCGGAGAGCCCATTTCGAGCAGTCTTCGATGGAGTCCATCAGCATCGATCTGTGTGGACTCATCATTGACTCGCTCACTGTGGAATTTCGTCAATGTCGGCCATGATGTACGGTAGGTAGTCAGAATGGACGTTGAGAGTGGAGGTCAAAATGGAATATCGTTGTCCGCAGCGGGAGTATAATGTATGCATGAATGAGGGGATACATGGTACCTCTGCCAATATGGAGTAATGGTGAAAATGATGATGATTACAACATTCCCTCGACGCCCAATGCGACCAATGCCCAACACAACCAGGAGACTTTTCGATCTTCCGCTTTCCACGTCGACTCGCCCACATCGACGGCATATTCGTCCAGTGCTTTCAGTTCTTGTCCTAAAGCCTTCCGGAGCGATGGCGAAGAAGTCAGGATCAAGAGAGATAGCTCGGTATCGAGGTTCAGAGAACGGGTCGAAAGATTGGAAGACCCGATGAAGGTGAAAAAGGGGTTTGCGGCGGGAGCCGTGGGGGAAAGCCATATTCCTGTGAAAAGCGTGAGCTCCAGTAAAGCGTCTCAGGTGGACAGTAGCGGGCAGCTCACCCTTCGAATGATACGTCCAGCCCTTGCGTTCCCACTCGCGGAGCCGGACGCCGCCTTCTTTGATTCGTCCACTCTGCTGTGCGTCCCGATGAAAACGACTTTCGAGCAAAGTGTATGCTTCCGGAATCAAGCGGGATAACCCTGCGGATCCATAGAACCCGTTTGACTATTGGTTGGGCTGAGTATGACTAGGGGTACAGGTCAAATAGCTCACTTTTGGGGACGCCGCAATGAGCTTGACCGGCGCTGGCGAATCAATCACTGCTTTCTTGTACGCCTTATATAGCCCAAAGTACCCTGACGTGAGCGCGACCTCTACGCTCTCTTTCTTCTTGTCGGTCTCATTTCCTTCGCCCTTCCGCCAAACATCCCTCACGCCGTCCCAGACTTTTCCTAGTGATCGCTCCTCCTCTCGGACTCCAAGTACGCCGGCTTGGACAACGGGCCAGAACCACGTATCCACATCGACACGACGCAAACGGCTCGCATTGAGGTTTCTCCAAGAGTTTTGAAATGCTGTCAGAGTCGCCAGGGCGTGAGGACCAAAGTGTCGAGGATGGAGGGAAAAGTGAGGCCAGACGAGACTTGCTTTGGGAGAGTTCGGTGATGAGGATGGAAGGGAAGGAAGAGGCACGAGATGGCGTGGAGAAAGGGAAGGAGGCGGTGAGGGTGACAGGCGGTAGGAGTAGTCGCTGAACAGCCGAGTGAGAGAAGAGAGGTAGGATAACAGCGACGGATGGCGTTGAAAGTGGATATAGCGATCTTGGCGGTTGGTAAAGTATGAACTCGCAAGGTTCGCCCTGTGTGCCAGATATGTCAGCGACATCTATCAGAGTAAGGATGGCAGCTCACCCGCTCAGAATCACCTCGTCGTCCACGCCGTACCATTTCCCATGCCACGTCCCCCAACCCTCATCGTATCTCGCTGGAACGATCTTTTCCAGTAGTCCCTTTAGTTTCGGCGAGCGGAAGAACCACGCTTCCACCCTATCGGGAAACTCCTCAATGAGAGGCAGCAGCATGTGCGCTGTGGAATGCGGCAGCGTTTCGGACGGTGACAAGCGAGTAGATCGATGGTAGTCCAGTATCAGCGTGCATCGTAGCTGAGTATTCGCCTTGAGCGAGTCGCGCAACGTCGATATCTGAGTATCCGCATCAGCAATTGTTTCGGAATCACGGAGTCGAAATTACACGGACAAGCTCAGACTCCTCGACTCCGATATACAAGGTGCTGATAATAATCCTCCTCTTGGCTCGTTTGATCAAGTTGATCAGCTTTGCATAGAAGTCTGTAGGAGAGTTCAAGAGCGCGATCTCGTCACCTCTCGCCCCAAAGCACGGCTGTATAAGGGAGAGTTCGGTCGACAGCTTTTCTATGGCTGCATGCGGGTGAGGAAGCGGCGCCTTGAGGTTTGGTGCGACCGTGGAGTTGTATCGGCATTGTGAGGCGACCCGAATGAGGGTAAAGCGGAGCGCTCTCCTCGAAGGACCTGCTCGAAGTGCATCGAGGGTGAGAGAGACTGCACCCATGGAATGCCGCGTGAGATGGCAAAGAGGACGACATCGTCAACAACAGATTGACCCGTTCGAATCCCCAGCGGGTCAACTTTTTGCCAATGTGGCATCGCCTATCGAAGCGGTGACATCACTACCGGTATCATGATCAGGGGCATGGCCCGGGAATTGGGTGCGCACAACGACATCCATGGTAACCAGTAGGCTCTCATCGATAGCATAGCATATCCATTCGGCACCCTACAATTATCCGGCGAAAGTTGTGTTGAAACCGGTGTTAGCAGGAAGAAGTAGAACAGCCCACCCAGAAAGGAGCTGTCCTAGTCGGCCCTCGCATCCGAGACCATGTCGTTCCCTTACCTCGCCAAAACCACGTCAGTAATGCTTTGCTACAGCGTTGCGGCAAGATCGCTGATGGTGTCTGCAATGCCGCCATCAGCCTCAAATACAAATCCCCGCATGCAACCGACCTCTCTTTCGGCAAGGATGAGACGTTAGTTCTATTCTCGTATCTTGATGGACCCCGCACTGATGCTCTCGCAGGATTCGAGTAACGGCCGCCTCACCCGACGATGAGGATTGGTTGATTGGAGAATCGATTGATGGGGCAAGGTCGGGTGGATTCCCCAAAGTACGCTTCTCTTTGTCGTCAGCGACGGTACCGCACTAACGAGAACGACAGGACTTCGTTACCCCCATTGTAGAGGAAACCGCCGCGCAGGCAGCAGCAGACGACGCACCGCCCTTACCGATCTCTCAGCCAGCGCCGTCATCTCCCAGGGCCGAGCCAGCGATGCCGCTTCCTAACCCTACTGGACCGCCTGCACCGCTATCTCTCGATACGCCTGCACCTCCCTCTTCAAAGGCGCCGATCGCTGCACCTTCCTCCCCAAAGGCCCCAATGGCTGAATCTCCATTGCCCAAGGTCACGACAGCTCCTCCGCCTGAAGCGACTTCCGATAACCCGCCCCTTTCCCCATCGAAGATGACAATGAAAGATCGACTCGCTTTCTTTGCTGCGGCCGCCAACAAACCCTCTCCACCCCCGACCAAACCGAAACCCGCGGCTACCGGCGGGTTGACATGGAGTCAGCGACAAAAACTCAGGCAGGAGCAGGAAGCAAAAGACCGCGAGGCGGGGATTCTGCCCATTCCCGCTCCTGTGTCTGCACCTGTGTGCGCTGCTCCGACAGTGGTCTCCGAAGCAAGAGAGGACAAGAAGGAGGAAAGCGGGATGTCTGCGTCGGACGCCAAGAGCTCCATATCACAAGGAGGGAGCTTGAGAGAACGCATGGCAGCCTTGCAAGGCGCAGGGGCATTCGGCCCGGGAGGTGAAGAGAACAAGACTCCTCCGGCGGTGCCAAGCGGAAGACCCAAAGTCTGGAAGCGACCCATCCCACCACCGGGAGCCGAGGTCGATCCTGATGCGGAGGGCGCGGAGGCAATTCTCTCTCCAGCTGCAGAGGGAAATGACGGACTGGATGAAGCAGGGAGGGGGGAAGAGGAAGACGAACGGGCAAAACGAGCGGCCATTGCGGCTCGCATGGCAAAACTCGGTGGTCGCGGTCCGATGGGTATGATGCCGCCTGCGAAGCCGACTCGAAAGCCGACTCTCGACGCGGCGTCTAGTCCAGTCGAGGAGAAAGCCGAACCAGCGGCAGAGTCATTCATACAGCCTCCGATCGCTCCAGGCGGCGGAGCGGAAGAATCTGTAATTGCTCCTCCAACTTCCATCAAAGTACCAGCTATACCTCGCCGGACTGCGCCCCCCAAAAGAAAAGCTCCGACCGCAAAGGTGTCGACTGATACGCTTCCATCCGATGCGCCCGGTACCGAGGATCCACCACCTCAAGTTATGGTAGCCGACGAGGAGAAGCCGCTTCCCAAATCAAAGGAGCAGGAAGAGCGGGAGCATGAGCTGGAAAGTCTTGGAGCGGGTAACAACGGTGTGGACGGTGCTCGGAATGCTGGAATCGCCTTGATGCCGGTCGAATCTGAAGAACAGCATCATGCGGAAGCCGTTGCCTCGGATCGAGGTGTAGGGGCCATTGGGGTACTCGGTGGAGAAGGCGACATCATCAACAGAGCTCCGATTGGCCCAACTGACCACGAAGACGTAGCAGAAAAGGATGAAATCATGAAAGAAGCGGAATCTGGCGGCGGGTTGTTGTCACCGAAACCGCAACCGATCGCTGTCGTCCCTCTCCATTCCCCAGCTGCCGAGCCCGACTTCGACATCAACGAGCCGGAATCACCGGCGCCTCCACCTCATCAGTCGCGGGGATTACCGTTGGACGAGGTGGAGATGAAACACCAATCTTCTCAGAAGCGATTATCGCATGATAAACCGCTTGGTCCGAGAGCGCCTCCGATGAGCTCCGTCAGCGGCGAGGCGAGACCTCTTCCTTTACCGCCGACCGGTAATGGGCTTGTTCCGCCTAGGGATGAAGAGGAAGAAGAGCGTGAGATGGAAGGAAAAGGGGACGAGGAGGAAGAGGAAGAGGGTGAAGGAGAAGTGGTCGAAGAGGAAGAGGAGAAGGCGCCTGCTCCTCCCCCTCCTAGGCGACAGACTCTTCCTGCGACTCCCATAGCTGAGGAAGAAGAGGAGCAAGACGAGGAGGAGGCGGAGTCGGATGAGGGAGACGAGGAAGAAGTGGAGGAAGAAGAAGAAGCTCCAGCGCCTCCTCCTCCCAGAGCACAAACCTCAATTCCCCCCATTCCAGTCGCAGCCCCGATGCCCCCCACTCCTAAGCGACAACCTTCCCTCCGCGCGCCTCTCCAGATCGGTATTCCGACTCCGGCGGGATCTAATCAGCCCATCTCTCCTGGTGAGTTTCCTCGTTCTCTATCTTACCTCGCCTTCTTACAACCCTGCCACTACCAGTATCACCCAAGCTCACTCGCTCGCCGTCCGTTGAGCCGACCTCGCCTGTCGATACGGAAGAAGCAGCGAGACGATCGGGTATTGCCGCTCGAATGGCGAAACTGGGTGGCATCAAGTTTGGGATGCCGCCGCCGGTGAAGAAGCAGACGCAGAACGCTGAGGAACCCGCCAGTCCGGTCGATGCTCAGTCACCGGTTACGCCGTCGAGGGAAGAACAACCGTTATCGCCAATCACCGCTGATGACGAAAGTCGGGAAGACGAAGCGGCGAGAAAGAGAGCCACGCTGGCCAGGCTGCGAGCAGGGGGTGCTCTGGGATTCGGGATGTTCAACCATGGCTCCGACGCCCCTGCCGAAGAGTCGCGAGAGGTGGAAGACCCGGTAGAAGGTAATGATGGGGAAGAGGAAGAAGAAGTACCACCTCCTTTGCCCCAGGGTCGTGCCGCTGCTCCACAAATCGAAGAGGAAGTGCCACTACCAGGACCTCCCGCCCGTCCCACGCCAATCATTTCGACCGCGGTCCCTCCTGCGTCACCTCGAAGTTCGGACTCACCCGTCCCCGCTCAAAAATCGCCATCGACCCCTTCGCGACCGCCGATCCCGTCGGTGGAAAAGCGAATGTCGATGCACAAGAAGCGATTATCCGAAGCCTCCATCCAGGAAGGACGAGTGTCTTCCTCGTTCTCGAGGGATATCGTCGACGAGCCAGCAGTGATGATGATGAACCTGAACCAAGAGGAATCGTCTCGTCCCCCACCTCCTCCAAACCGCCCTCCTCCACCCGTACAACAGCCGTCTTCACCAGCTCCGCCCCGAAGATCGATGTCCTCCGCCTCGGGCAACTCGAGACACTCCTTGGAGCGGTCATCACCGATCGCACGACAACAGTCTCTTCAGCAGCAGCCTCAGCAGCAACAGCAGCCGCAACAGGCCCAGCAGCCGCAACAGGTCCAGCAGCAGCAACAGGCTCAGCCTATGCCGTCGCAAACTAGACAAGGCAGTGAAACGCGCCCGTCTTTTCAAGGCAACCGACCAGGTTACAATGAGCTACAGGAGGCTTCGCAGACTCATGGCTCGAAGTTGGCCCGTGCCGCCAAGGGGATGTTTGATCAAGGCAAGAAGGCGTACTACGGTGTGAGTCTTTGATTGTCCTGCCCGTCATCCGGATTTCCGCTAATCAATCTCGGGATTCAGGATGGGAGTCCATCTGGATTTATACTAATCGCCATGGACAATGCTCATCTCCCACGACCGACCACTACATGGGGACAAGTGGTTTTCGAACAAGAGGGGACCTCGATCCTCCAGCGACTTGACGAGGTACGCCGTCTTGCTTGAGCTCCTGTCTTCTGATTTCTATGCTGATTTCATGTCTGCGGGGTCATCAGCCTCGACCAGGAGACATCGCGGCGTTCTTTGACGCGAAGCTCAAGGGCAAAAAGGGATTATCGAGCTACTCGCAAACCGTTGGATCTGTCCAGGAACCCCTGGTGGGCATCGTCGGCGAGTTTGAGGCCAAGAAGCGCAAGCTGCGAGTATTGCAAGTCGAACGAGGCGTAAGTGTACATCAGCCGGGGAGCTAAGCTCGACAGCTTATGCGGAAATGATCGATAGGTGCCAGAGGAGATCAGCTATCGATGTGAGGATCTGAAGAGTGGCAAGATCGTAGTTTACCGATCCGGGATTTGATGATCGGTAATGTGAAGCCAGCTCGAGAAATGTTTGATGAAGCAGATTCAAATCAGCATGTGTACATATTGTTGAGTCATATTGTTGAGTCTTGCAAATGAATGAAGATGAACACGACATGGTCTGGTAGAGGACGAACAGCAGCGCTCACACCTGGGACCAAGCTGATTTTCGTGAGGAGAAGCTGCAGTCGCAGCATTGCATCCTTCCACACCTTCCTCTACCTTCTTACAAGTCCCAATCTGCCTCCTTCTCCTCTCTCGTGCTCGAATGTCGACTGGCTCCTTCTCCCCCTACTCTTGATTCTTGCTCCCCCCAGCTTGTCCACCGATTCGAACCCAATATCATTCCGCTCCACTGGCGTACATGATAAGAAAAGATCGAGAGGAGAATTCGAAGATCCTTCATTTTAGTGAGGGAGGATAACGGATGTGAGTAGGGACGTCATCCGATCCGGAGGTAAGTCGTGGAGTTTAGAGACCGGGACAGTGGACGCGTGGGATCTTTCGAGGCGTCCTCGTGCTCAGATCTTGACTTCCGAGAGCACCTGGGCGATCTCGCTCGCCTTTTCCCGAACGGAATCCAATCGCTCGCCCACCATCTCGCCCTGTCCTTGGTCATTCACCAACCCGAGGACATCGTTTCTCATGTCGCGTATGTATGCTGAGATGAGAGTTTGCGAGTCCTCGACGGTCGCCGTGTTGGGCGAGAAGGAGTCTAGCTGATTGATGGCTGATTTCGTTGGTGGGAAATGAGTCGAAGGAAATAGTAGCGCGGCGAGCTTCGCCGGAGGGAACTGCGAGAGGAGACTGAGGTCGGCAGCGAGGGTCTCGGCTGTGAGGGCGGTGGGTCGGGACATTGGTGTGTGATTGTCGCTGAGAGAGAAAGGGGTTTCATCGTTGGCCGTTGCCTTTGTCGTTCGGCTCTAGTTACGTAAACGAGCCGCCCGGATATTTGTCCCTCGTTGAATTTTCTATCGTTCTATTTCATCATCCACACCTACCATGTCGGAAACTCACTCAAAACGGTCCAGAGCGGAGGACGGAGTGATCAATGGGGATATCGCATCGGAAGCAGAGAATGCCGTGGCATCGACGTCAGCTCTTCCCAGGGCTGCTAGCACCAAAAAGCCTTCCACCTCGAGGTCCAAAAAGCGCAAGGTTCTCACCCCTGGCATCGTCTACATCTCGCGTCTACCGCCCGGTATGACGCCGCAGAAAGTCAAGCATCTCATGGGAAGATGGGGGGATACCGGCAAGGTGTATGCTCAGAAACGAGATGGTGAGTGTACTCGGGACCCGTGGTGGAATCCGGAGCTTGACGTAGGGTCGTAGCCCCCACACAATCGAACCCGGCGCAGCAAAACAAGAGACAAAAGCACGCTCAGGCAAACTACTCTGAGGCATGGGTCGAGTTCTTGGACAAAAACGTCGCCAAGACGGTCGCCGGGATGCTCAATGCCGAGATGATTGGCGGGAAGAAGGGCGATAGGTTCGTGCTCGACCCGCCTGACCATTCTGGAGCGGCGTTGATGATTGTCTTTAGGTGGAGGGACGATATCTGGACAATGAAGTATCTCAGTGGATTCAAGTGGGAGATGCTCGGCGAGCAAGTCGGTGCGTATCTGGACCCCTGCGGAACGTCATAAGGGAACTGATGAGATATTGGCTTTACAGCATACGAACGTCAGGCGCATACATCGCGACTAAGGGCCGAGATCACCCGATCGAGAACCGAGCAGGGAGAGTACCTCAAGAACGTCGAGTTGGCGAGAGTGCTCGAAAAGAGACGGGTGAAGAAAGCGGTACAGGAAGAAGGGACGGGGAAGCCTCCCGCAGAGAAAACCGAGAGCCGAAGAGAAAGTGGTGGGAATGGGTACCGTCAGCGAATGGTCGTGGAGGAGAAGAAGGGTGGTATGGGAGGGGTATTTGATAGTGTCTTCGGATAGGGGACCCGACAGAGCAATGCACCTTTCCGTCTGACCGGAATAAAACCTATTCTTCGACAATGTAGTCCTGCCTGTATCTCGTCGGTCTCGATGTGATCACGAAAACCCATGCAATCGCATTCCACCAAAACGTGCTATCCCGGTCTACTGTCTTCTCCGAGATCATAACTGAATACCTCTTCTGGCCCCGGGCCACCTCTCCGCCCTCCTCCACCCGATCTCCTCGCGAGTCCCAATCCAATGTTGTACATCCTACTCCCTCTTATCCTGAGCCATCGCCAAGCTTCTTCCAGTGCAATCTCCAGTCCCGCGCCAGACGCCTCGCCATCCTCGACGGCTGCCCAAGAATCTTGCCATCCATTATGGGTCGAGTCGGAAGATTCCGTGCGCTCGTGCATATTCTGATTCTGTGATGTCTGTAGATGATGCTCTTTGGCTTCGTAGCGTAGGACATCCTTCACAGTCACCAATCCACACAGACGGCCTTCGTGTCCGACTATAATGACTCTCGGTCTGGAATCGCTCATCAGCCTGTTTAACCGAAACACAGATGTAGCTTGACTTACCCCATCCTCCTGAACAGCTGCATCACAATTTCCAAAGGCATTTTCGGTGATACCGTCAGAGGAGTCTAAGCGTCTTTGTTCAGCTAAGTTCCACCATGCAGATAAGGGCGATGCAGCTGACCTCATCCACATATTGGCCGAAATCCACTCGATCTAGACTCCCCTCGTTCAGATTCATTCCCGCTCCCATAACCTCCGAGCTTCGCAGATTTGGGGTATTGTACCTCGATTCTCCTGGTATCACAATGTCCCTCTGTGTCAAGAGCCCGTTGGCCTTATTCGCATCCTCGGAGATACACTCGAACGTGCAGATGGCATTCGGTGATAGCGTTCGACTACGGCGAGCCTTATCGAGAGCGTACCGCAGTTCGGTCTTGCGGACGAACCCAATGATGGTACGGTCAGACTCTGATCGGACAACAGGGAATCCCTGGAAGCTGGTACTCTGTACAATTTCGCCTGCGTTACAAGTAAGCTTTCAATGTCATTATCCGAAAAAGGCGTACCGATCTCTTGCAGAGGCGTCCCGGAGCTGTTCATCACAATGATGTCTTTCTTCATGACATTGGCGACTGGAGAGTGTCAAGCAAGTCCGCAGTCTCTCGATTCAGCACTCACTGGGCTCAATAAAGGCGTGATCTCCGTCTTCCTTGTCCTCCTTCTCCAAGAAGGGGTACCCATTGAATGTTATCATCCGATCAGCGATACCTCCGCCTCCAAAATGGTCGCTGACTGCTTTGGTGACAAGGAGGACGATCTGCGGGAAGTATGTTTCGGTGGTCTTCCAAGATGACGAACAAAATCAGACTCACCATGGTGGGCAGAATGTAGGTAAGGGCTCCGGTGAGCTCGAACATGATGACCACGACGGTAACGGTTATACGAGTAACACCCCTGTTAATTGTCAGTACCATCTTTTCTTGCACGCAGATGACTTACCCCAATGCTGCAGCGGCACCCAGGAAAGCGTACGTTCCGGGGGTGATGCAGGGCGCGTCCGGCTGACAGACTGCAAACCAAGCGGCAGTAGGGTAATTGCTGCACTCGACCGTAAATGTCAGCTCCCTTCTTCTATCACGAAACAGATAGACCCATCAACTGACGCATGCAGAGCTTTCGTCAAGATTCCAATCATCCGTCCAAATGTAGCGCCGACCGCCATTGAGGGAATGAAGATCCCAGCTGGAACCTTGCATCCATAAGAAATAACGATGAGAGCGGTTCGAACAATCGTTGCCAGGAGGAGGGAGTTGACCATTCGCCATTGGGACGCGGTTCTACCGATCACCGTCATTTGGGATATTCTCGCATGTAAGAATCGGCACACACTGGCAAAGACCTTCGTGATTTCCACCTCCCTCACATTCCTTGAACAAAATTTCCAGGCTTTCTGTCATGTCGATCCGCAGAAATCGGTTCAGATAGCCAACAAAGGCAGTGATGATTGCTAGTGTCACTGCTTCGGCCACTCCGTGATTTACGAGGTGCTTGCGGCGAAAGGAGGCGACCTGGAGATTGAACTTGATGACGAATGCTCCGTAAAGCCCCTGCCGTACTCTGTCAATCGCATGAATTGACTGCATGAGAGACGCACGCCAAATACTCCAATCAAGATATAAGCGGGGATCTCAAAGTAGTGCCAATCCCTGTCATATGAGACTTGAAACAGGACGAGTTTCCCAGTCCTAAAAGGGTTCATTGCCTGGAGATGGTCCGTCAGCTGGCGCGAAAACAGATCGACACCTCAGCTTACCGATAGCGTGAAGGTGGCCACAAGTGCGCACACAAAACTTCTCCACATGGTTTTATTCGTGAAGGTTTGGTTCATTTCCTGTCGAGGTGATAAGGTGAGCTGGACGAGACGGTCTTCGGAGCTTGTCTTACCTCGATTGAGAACAAGACTCCGCCTATAGGTGATCCGAAGGCAACAGCAACGCCGGCCGCGCTCGAGGCGGTGAGAAGCTCCCTCATCTTGACTATATCGCAGCTAAGAGTCAGTATCCGCCGAGACTTTGAAGCAAGCTGCACCTACTGTGACTGCGATCGTATCGACTAAACATCCTTCCAACGACGTTTCCAATACTGCATGCAACATGAACGGAAGGGCCCTCCTTCCCGACCGAGAGGCCTGAAGCGATGGCCAGGGGCTAGGAGAGCGGTCAGAGGGAGAAGCTGGAAAAGAAGAAGGAAGGTCTCACTAAAGTCAGACTCTTGATGACCAGCGTCTCCAGGCCGAGAAACCTCTTGATGATGAAGCCTCCAATAATACACTTGATCTCTGATATCCCTGATCCAGCTGCATACGGGGCAAATGATCTAACCAGGTAAGCCGCCGAGAAGGAAAACATTCCCTGGCAATGAGTTTCAGCTCATCCTCCGGAGAGATCCAAAGCGACGACTCACGGCGAAAAGCACATAAGCGATCCAGCGAAAGGGTTCGACTCCCCCCCAATTTGTCCACTCGGCACAGCCAGTCCCCTCGTCTGCTATTTCCAGGCAACAGAACTTCTGAGAGAGCCACCATCCTGTTGTACAGTAGCCCATCTTCATATCCGACAACCAGGCGGTTATGATCGAGATCGCTGCAGCACTAAGGCCAATTCCCACTCCTGAAGATGGAATGATCAGCCCTTCTCTGTGGTCCACTGCAAGAATAGTAGCTTACCGACAAGAGAGATGACCACCCAGCTCTCCCCTTCCTCCAGAGCGTACATCAAAGCCCGCCAGATATATCCGACAATCCCTGTCAGGTTGTCCATTCTAGAGGTGAAAGAGTGAGGATTGGGCGGACCCTTGGCCCTGATATTGCGCTCATGGAGAGAGTCCTGAATCCAATCTGCGACTTTCGTGAGCTCTTAATTAGGCGGTCATAGATTGACTCGCCGACAGTGCTAAAGTCTTCATATCGCCTACAAAGGGAACGAGCTGTTGTCAGAAGTGGTGTTTTGTGTGAAGCAACATCCAAGCTCACCTTATCTGATCAAGCTCCTCCGAGTCCTCAGCCTTGTCCTGCGACTCGTCCTTCTCGCCATTCATCAAGGGACTCTCGTCTCCCCCATTTTCGCCGAGGTCTAGGCGACTCGATGCAGGTGGATACGACATGGGTATCTAAGCCGGTTCTAGCGCATCGGTGAGGGGGGCCTCCTCTGAAGCTCTTTCCAGGTGAGTTGATACTAGAGTTGTCCATTCATGACGGACACTCTCAGAGGAATTGATTCCGGCACAACGCGCTGTCGCGTGGAGGGCGGCGTCCAAGCTTGCCGGAAGAAATCAATTATTATTTTCAAATTGTCCCAAACTCGCTGGCGAATCCCGGCGCTGCCTTTGTGTTCCCTCCTCCCGCATCCTGATCTATCCAACATATCTATTCGCGCGCATCAGAAAGACGTTTGACGTAGTGAGACCGCGCCTCTACATACATTGACTGAGGCTCGTGGGTGTGTCGAAAGACAGACAACAGGAGGAAGGAAGCAGTCAGGTACAGACGAGGTTGTTTTCTTATTGTGGGCGGATAACAGAGAAGTCACCGGGGGACTGCCAAATCCTTCACAGATTTATCAGTCGTATACTGGCGTGCGCCTTGTTGGCGTAGCCAAAGTAGATCCCTTTCCCTCTCATACACCGTCTCCCCGCAACCTTTTCGCAATCTCCCCGTTACCTACTCGCCACCCAGCTCGCCTTCCCCGCTCACTACACCGAAAACACCCTGTATTTCAACCTGCAACTCTCCCGCCCCCAACCCATCCTTCTTCTCCTCTCTCTCTCTCGTCCTCTCCTCCGGCCAGACAAATCTCCCGAGCTGGATTGTGCGTTGCAGAATGATTTTTGCAGAAGGTCAAATGTGGGACAACGATGAAGCCGGATGGAACATGGAAGGGACGTTGAGTGATGGATTGGTACAAGAGAGCAGCGGGTTGAATGGCCATGGATACCTTAATGGTGAGTTGATCATATCTCCTCTTATCACACGATCTTCCGGCGAACGATCCTCGAAAGCCCACTTGCGGGTCCCTCGGTGCGGCACTATATAGTCAACAGATGAACCTCTGATCAATATTGCATGTCCCGATCCTGATCAGTCGATCCCAGCCGTCTTGGCTCTGCATCACTGAATGTTGATCTGTAAAGGGCGCGGTGTTGTCCAGCCTCTTCCCTTCGCCGGCGTCAAGAGGGGGAGCGGCGGTTGGCTGGTGCGGTCTCCTATTGGCTGGACGCCTCACGCACCTTTTTCTTCCGTCGTTTATCACGTGACGAGGTGAAAGGATCGTTTCCCTTGTGGCGTTTTTCCTCGTAATTGGATGTGGCGAATCTAGCCCGGACTATCGCTGACGATGTTTACAGATGAAGATCACTTTGCCCAGCACCCCTTGCTACCCCAGCCTCACTACGGGTATGCATCTATGCAAGATATCCTCCCCCTTCCACAAACCCTTCCTACCAACGAATACCACTTCCATCAGCAGTCTCCCATCGACCTGACGCAGTCTCCTCCGGCGTATGTCACTCCCCTCGTGCGGAGCAGCAAAGTTGACCACCACTTCAGCACAACCAACGCCCAAGCCGGCCCATCAACGCAGCGTCAACCCTCTCCACCCATTCGTGAAGACTCTCCCTTCAACCTCCAGCTTCGAACTAATCAACCTTCAATACCCGGCCCTCCTCTCTCCATCCGCATTGCACCAGGTCAAAAGCGACCCATCGTCCCTCCCATTACCAAAAACACCGCGATCAAGAAGCATGGCGACACAAGTCAGCAGCACGATTCCTCCTCCATTGGTCGAGTCTCTCCTTTGCCGGCCAAAGTAGCTGGGAAGCGAAAGGCTGCCGATCCGTCCGTTGTTAACATGGCCATCATCCGACAAACGTTAACCACGTCGGCCCTCGATATCGGCAAACCGGGCGGTTTGTTCAAATATTTGCGCTCCAAACCGGTGAACGGGGACATTCAACCCCCTGCCTTTGTTCCCAACAAACGGGAACTCACGGAAATCCTCGTTACGCTGAGAGATAAAGCCTCGATAGGCTACCTTGGAATGATCGGGGATGACGATCGTTATGTGGCGCTCTTTAAAAGCTGGATGAAGATGTTCGCCAAAGACGTCCCAGGATGGGACACTGCTGTTGCTCCCGTCTTGCAGGTCTTGTCGAAGATCGACATGCCTGCCAATTTCGTGGACGATTTAAAGATCGGAAAAGTGGCGAAAACCATGGCAGACCGGGCTATCGACCAGGGACTTCCTAACAAGGAGGAAATACGCTTGGCGTTCGAAAAGTACTCGCAATATGCCCTCGCTTTGTGGAAGGCTGGACGCCAGGGTACATACAAGCTCTCCGAAAGCGCACAGGATGGCGACTCGGCCTCAAAGAAAAGAAGAATGGACGGTGATGGAACAGACGCGAAAGATGTCAAGCCCACGCTTCCGAAGAACCATATCCAGCCCTCGTCCTCTTCCTCAACATCTCGCCCGGCTGCTTCTTCGTCGACATCTCGGCCAGCGGCTTCGTCCTCGACATCTCGACCCGTCGCTTCCACTTCAGCCGCAAAGCCGTCCACCTCTTCCACCTCGACAGCTAGACCTCCCGTCAAGCCTGCGACAGCCGACATGTCCTTCTTTGGCGCTTCTCCCCCTTCTGCATCAGCACCCCTGAAGGCCAAGCCAAAGACTCCTCTGCCAGATGTCAAGCCGACTTCGTCGAGCTCGCTCCTTTCCCATACGATGGCGCTCCTCAAGGCGAAGATCGAACCGCCGACCGCGTTCACCTCCAATACGGCGGCGGTTGAAAGCAAAAATGAAAAACCGTCGGTGAAACTCAACAAGAAAGGCACAAGCGTCAGATTCAAGGATGAAAGCTTGGTCATGGTCAAATACTTCACCGAAGGAGCGTGGGAACACGAGACCCCTCCGTGGCAGGATGATGTAGGCGTGCACGGGTTATCGACGCATCAACTGGATATCGGGGAAGGAAAGGCTTTGCACATTCACGAGGGACTGGAAGAGACGATCGACTGGTACGAGCCCGGGCTGTACTACGAGCCAGAAACGGAACCCGAGACAACGACCGAAACACTGTATCAAGAGCAACGGGAGAAAGGTATTCTCACGGTATCTTACATGCCGGGCGAGGTCCCGCCCTGTGCGGATGAGCGAGACGTCAAGAACGTCGACGACTCTCACGAAACGGTCCGTATCCCTGGTCTCAGTGGACATGTCTTCGCACATCCAGCAGTTGCTGCCATAGTACCGCCTGCGGCAGCGCCCGTACCGATACTCGGATCATTGAGCGACCTCCTGAGCTCGATCGGATCCTCGGGCGTCCTTGCGGGTGTGCCCCAATCGCAACCACCTTTCCAGACACAGCCGGAGTACGGGGCATACCAGGGATACTACCAGCCTCCCGCGCAGCATGGTCACTATGCACCTCTCCAAGCCCAATATGCTGCGCCCCCACCTCCGCCTCAGCCTCAACACACCTCCAATTGGGGCAGCACGAATCTCTACGCTCGGGATTACGGCGCGTACTCGGAGCAAGAAAGAGATCGGTCCAGGGTTCCTAACTACAAGACGAGGGTCTGCAAACACTGGAAATTAGGAACGTGAGTTTCACTGCGAGGAGATGGAACGTAGGCATGTTGACTGACCCTGCGGGTGCCGTTCTTTTAGCTGCAACAGAGGGTCAGAGTGTACCTATATACATCGATGATGGGCGATAAAATCGAGAAGCAATATGTAGTCTACGTACAATAGTGAAGTCATGTTTTGTGCCTCTTACTCAAGGCGCGTCCGTTGTGTGTCAATTGGAGGATGTGTGCGAGAAGGGACACTGGGAGCTTTTCATATAGTCCCGCACTTCTCGTAGCGGGAAACCGATTAGCGATCGTCGGCGAACAGCACAAAGTATCTACTGATACAGCATCTCAATCATAATTTGGCTGCGAGTGCTTTCCATTGGACAATAGTCGTGAAAGCTGCAACATGTGGGAACCGATAGCATTGTCTCATAAACAATCTTCATGGTGCCATTCCCAGATGATCACCGAGATGCGGAGAATGCAAAAGTGCCACTCCCGTCCGAGCGGCGTCGGAGAGTGCTACTCCGCGGTGCCTCTGGACGACTTCGTCCGCGGCGGTAAGAGGTGATTGCCCAGTAGTCCGAACGGTTCACCTTTAAATCGAACTAGGGCGTCTGCTGTGGTCGTGAAGCACATGGGCATGGGGGTATCAGCTTACGCCGAGAACTGCGACCGCGTAGTCCAGCCAACCGAGCGATCGGGGTTTGCCCTCTGGACTGACGCCATCGCAAGCCGGGCTGGGCGTCTCCGCCGACTCGCCGACTGCACTAGGCGATGGCATGCTCGAGGTCCGAGGGCGGGGCTTGGCATGGCCTCTGCTGCTGTTGCCATACGGGGTATGCAATGTATGCAATGGCCGTTGTTCCCGGGTTATTTATCACCTGGTTTTCGCTAGCCTCGTTTTCGACAGCATCAACATGTACGACGTATCTCCGAGGGGTCCGAACCGAGCAGCGCCCCCGCCCCCGCAGCATCACCTGCCGGGGTGGTCTTTTTGATCCTTCTGCATCTTGTACATCCTATCCTGAGCACATCTGCACAGCTGCACAGAGGAAAGCAAAGGCGAAAAGCAGACGCATCATACGACCGATCACTCAGGTGGAGGTGGTCCACTCGCCCGGAATGACGACCTCACCCCGCTCGGAAACGTCGCTCGCGCCCTCAAACTCGCACTCGCAGTCCCAGTCAATGGCAGATTCCCCCAACCTTCCGCCCTCTCCTTCAGTCGTTCTACAGACCTCAGGAGGAAGTCCTGTCGTCCACGCCCACGCGAGACCGCAAACCGCTGCTGAGTCCAGTACGGGTTCTGCCCATCGATCGTCCAGCGCCAGCGGGCTCAGCGGGGCTAAGAGCAGAAAGAGCAGTTGCGATCTGTGTCATCATCGAAAAATCAAAGTGAGTCCTGTGTCCGAGTATCACGAGGACTGTGCAACGGCGCGCGGTGAGGTCCTCGAGGAAGTGCTGCGCACTAGAGATACTAGCGTCTCCGTAGCACAACCTCGTTCCCCTCTTGCCCAGCCCACCCAGTATCGCGGCTGACCTGCCTACGTCTCCCAGTGCGACCAAACCCGACCATCCTGCTCGTCCTGCTTCCGCAAAGGGCACCAGTGTCACTATTCTGAAGAGACCGAGGTGAACAACCCGCACAGTCTGGCCAACCATATGCATTCCCGGGCAAATTCGGTGACGATCGTCTCGGCTACCGACCCGAACGAGAAAGTCACCGTGGATATCCCGAGACCGGGAACCGCGGCGTACCAAGGTCTGGCGGGCGTCCCTCCGCCAACATGGAAGAGCTCGACGCGAAAGCCGCCGGTCGGCGGTGGACCATCCGGGTCCAAGAGGAAGAAGTTGGACAGGGAGAAGATTGTAAATGGGTTCGATTCCGATAGCAGTTCTGGTGCGGGTGAAGGAAGAGGGGACGAGAGCGTGGAGAAGGAGGATGACGAGATTGATGAGCTGGCCAGTGAAGACGGCCGACAGTCTCGTGGGAAGAGGAGTGCGCTGGACGACGACGTCTCCGGAGAGGTGTGTATCTATTGAACGTCGTTGGGTGAAGTGCATTGCTGAACTGCCGTCTAGCTTCTTGAACTGGCCTCAGGACCGGCAAAGAAGCCCCCGGCGAAACGAAGTAAACCAGCACCACATCCTCCTCCATCTCTCCAGGTTCCCACCATGAATGGAAGGCCCATCATTCCACCTCATCGGGCGCCCCGTCACTCGCTCCCAGTCTCGTTCCAGATCCAACATCCGACAGTACTGCCAACCCCAGTCACGCCCAGCGCGAGCGAGCCTTTTCATCCATATTCCGGTACGATTGCCAGCATTCTCGTCTACCTCCCCTCGTTGGGTACCCAGCGTATCCTTTTCAAGAATTTCTGGTCGGATCCCTATTTCGCTGAGGGTATCTCGCTGCTCCAGATGTCGTTGGAGACCGAGCTCAGCGGGGTTTTGGAGCGCCGCTTATCGCGCTTCAAACCGGGCGATGCCACCATCGTCGCCAATGCGTTCGCCATCCTCGCCGCGACGGTCAGAGCACTGCCCGAAGATACCGGCAAGCTCATCATGTCGTCTGCTGCCCTCGAGAGCACGGGTGATGCGTGGTCGCCCCACAATTCCGTTTCTCCGAAATCGTTCGGTCGACTGGTCGCGCAGCTGCCAGCGACAACTACCGATGCGACCTGCTTGGATCAGCGGTATTTCGACCTCTCGCAGATCGCCTCTCAGCTGGCAGACCAGGAGGATGCGATCTCGCCCATGACGGTGATGCATCGGCTCGTCGTCCATCGATACCTCCTCACGGCGAGTACGAGCCTGCAGACGAACCCGCTCAGTCTGGCGGCAGACTGGCTCGCTCAAGGTATCAAGATTGCACAGTACCAGGATCTCAATAAGGAGTTCGAGGGGTTCCCGACGAGCGAGAGGGAGCTGAGGCGACGGCTGATGTGGTCTTTGTATATTGCGGATAGACACTTGTCCTTGTAAGTACAGAAAGGTTCAAGTCGAAAAGGATGATCTGAAGATACGCTTAGCATCACTCTGAAGCCGTACACGATCATGGAGGGTCATCAGAGTATTCACTTACCGTCCCCTATGGCCGACCAGGACCTGCTCCGAATCCAAGATCCCAACACCCAGCTCCCGCAGTGTCTCATCGACAACAACCCGACCCCTTGCACGGCCATGTTTATTCACACGCACCTTACGCGACGTCTCGTCCCCGTGCTCGACAACTTTGCGACAATCGGGGCCAGCAAGATTGCGCTCGAGTTGGTGTTCAGCTTTGATGCTTCGCTCCTGAGCTTCCTCGACACGCTCCCAAAGTATTTCCGCCTGTATCCGTCGACCGATACGCGGTTCGATGGTAGCCACCCCTACATCATCCCACACCGAATCCGCCTGCACGATCACTTCCTCACGTACCGCATCATGGCGCACCGCTACCATCTCCGAACGTACCTCCACCCGCTTCTTCCGCACTCTCGCCCCGAGTACCGCGAGCGCTGTGCGGGCCTGCACCTCGCTGCGCTGCGGGTCCAGCGCTCGGCGAAGATGCTGGATTCGAAGACGGCCACGCGGGTCCTGCGCCCGCACTCGATCTTCGAGTATGGCGCGACGCTCGGCTTAATTGCGTATGTGGAGAAAGCGCTCCTTGTCGCGAGCGGGAGAGCGATGTCCAAAGAGTACTTTACGATGCGGGGAGGCGTCGCCGAGGCGATCGAGCTGTTGGACAGTATTTCGCCGACCCACGAATCGGCGCAGTGGATACAGGTGCCGCTGCACATCTTGAAACAGATTCTCAATACGCTGGATGCCCCGAGCCGCAGGTACGCAGAGTGCATCCAGATGATTGATTAGTCGGCGGATACTGACTCCCGCTCCCACAGGCCCTTCACGCCAAGTACGAATGGAAATTCTCATCCCAGAACCAACGGAAATGCAGAGCACGACTATCGGCCCACCAGTCGCGGATCGAACGGCACAGTTCCGGGACCCATCGCCATCGCTGAGAATGACCCGACACCCGTGCCCAAATCTGAGCCGAACCCGTCTCCTCCTCCCCGGCGATCACAGAGTCCGGTTCCTCCACCGTCCTCGTCAGCAGCACAGCCAACATACCCGCCGCTTCTCCTTCACGTTACTCATTGGCTCGAATCGTGGGCGACGAAGGACCTCGAGATGATTCTGTACAAGACGCCGGTCTGGCAGGGCATGTGGGAAGTCATCATCGGCGGCATGGTGGTGTAGCTTTTGCATCCGGAATCCGATTCCAGCCTAGTCTTACGGTCACGATATCTACCTCGATACAGATCTTTCACCCAGTCTTCCCTCATTCGCGAACACCTTCTTCTTCCTTCCCATGACCCTCTCCTCCCGGATATCCCTTCCATCCATGTTGTGATAGTCATACGAATACCCTTCCCACATTATAGCCTCGGTTTCTATGGATATCATGTTCTTATATCGCCTCTTGTCACATTATCAGGCATCGGCATGACGGTGTGTCCTCGAAGGAGCGTCTCGTTGGACTAAGTGAGCGTAGCTCGGACTGAGGGGAAGTGCGTAGTTTCTGAGCTGCTACTGACATGCGCTACGCAGCCTATCTGTCAGTTCCGTCGGAGGCCAATGAGGCAAGACTCACCCTTTCGTCTTTGCGCACCAGCTTGACGAGCTCGCGAAATGCCACGTCGACGTTGACACCGTCCAAGGCAGAGCATTCTATAAAGGGCGCCGAGAGAGAGCGCGCCATGTCCCTGCCTTCGAGCTGTCCGACCTGGCGCAGTCGGGGCAAATCGCACTTTCGGTCAAAGCTGCATCAGCTGCTCACTCCGAGTACGAGAGGCCGAAGCGATGAAGTACCTTGTTTGAGACGACCACGCACGGGACGTAGGGTCGATCTCGGACGCGCAGTATGTGTTCATGATACCCCCTCAGCGCCTCGAATGTCGGTCGGTCGGTTATCGAGTAGACAAGCAGGAACCCCGCGCCGAACTTGTACCACTGGTCTGCCATCGCCGCGTATTCCTCTGAAGTTCCGTCAGATTGTGTCGGTCAGGGAACTGGAGAAGGAAGCCCACCTTGTCCTGCGGTATCCAAGATCTCTAGCGTGACCGCTTCATCGTCCACGACGAATTGCTTTCGGTACGAGTCCTCGATGGTCGGATTATAGCCTCTGTGGGTTGTCAAGGTTCGGTGAGTCCTCGAGTAATGAAACAGCAGCCTACGCACTGGTCGTAGAAGAGAGCAGTGACGAAACGTATCGTCAAGGCGGATTTTCCCACACCTGCTCGATCCTCGGTCATCAGCTAGTGTAGATGGACGAATAGCTCAAAGAGAGGAACGCACCCCCCGATCCAACAACGACGAGTTTCTGCTCGCGCGTGAAGCTGCTCTTTTTGCTATACGATGACATTGGATGGGAGACAGTGACGGTGATGGATGCGTATAGGCCTTGGCCGGGGATGATGTAGGCTGTGAGACTGCTGCCCGGGGGTCCTTCGTCAAAGGAAGTGGTGTACCTTTGAGGCAGCGATGGCGATTGGATTCCGGGGATGGGCGATGAGCGGCCATCACGTATCTTGGAAGCTGTTCCTTGTCCGGCGGATCATCGCCTGCTGGCAGTGCGGAGGAGGACAGCGGACAGATGGGTTCCTTAGCGTGTGTCCCGTGTTCCATCATTCAACTCGCCTGCCCTGCAGCGCTGCAGGCACAATCTCTGCTCCGCCGGGCCCGTCAATATGGTTCGGGCCAAGCGGCCGTGTGTGGGGTGGGCGGACGCAGTGTGTATGTGCTTGCGCATTTTACTATTCACTCTAGTCCCACCACAATGATCGGCGCACACATCCTCTCATCGACTATCCCAACAACAACAATGGCGTCTCCACAGGCCTCTGCCCTCAGGCGGTCCCCATTGGTGCGGCTTTCTCCGCGAGCTTGCGCTGTCGAAACTGCGCCCTGTACTTCTTTCGCTCCCACAGGACAAAGCCGATGACGATGAGTGTGAGCCCGGCCAGACCTAGTGTGACCGAACACTCATGAGTCGCTAGTACCAAGACCGGGAAACACGGCATCCGCCCAACGCACCAAAGAAAATGCCTAGACCGATCGGAAGGACCATGAGCTTGGTCCCGGGGATCACGACCGCCTGCGGAAGAAGGCGTGTTTCAGAAGGGTGGCATTGCGTCATTTGCCATGACTCACGGCTGTGGCGGCGGCTTCGGCAGCTGCGACACTGACGCTGGACCTTGGGAGGATGAATTACTGGGTACCGACAGAAGATGAACGGAAGGAACATACGTGACAGCGTCGGTCGAGGTGCCAGTCACAACCGCCTACAGTATTTGGCCACAGTCAATACAGGTTTGGCGGCGACATGTGGAGTCCTTACGTCAGGAGCAGAAGCCGTAGCAGGCTGGTAGTTGGTATAGTCAGAGAAGCAAGGAGAACACGGTCAGGAGCGAGAACTTGCCGCAGTGGTAGCCGCCGATGCTGTTGAAGCCGTAATGGCTAGCTGAACGAGACGGGAGTATAGCGGTCGCTTCGCACATGTTCCTTACACGAACTTACCCCTGTAGTCGACGCAGTCACGACTGCCGTAGCCTACACCGCTGTTACCACTCATGTCGGGCAATTGAGGGAGTAAAGCAGTACCACAACTCACATTGGCTGGCGAAGCGGTGGCTGCCTAGTTTCGATAGGTTAGCCGGGTGGAAGGTCACAGCTGGGACAGCGTACGGAAGACTTTGAGCTTGCTGCCGAGGGGGACTGTGCGGTGGTCTGGACGCATGTCTGTCAGTTGATGCGGGTGAATGATCCGAAATAGTCAAAACATACATCGCTTGCCGAGGCAGACGCCGAAGTCGCCTATAATGCGTTTGTTACAGCGACTCCCCTCGTCACGGCCCGAGATAGCTCACAGTATTCGTCAGACTACTTGATGTAGTCGAAGACACCTAGTCAGGACATCGTCAGTCAGCAGTCATCGCACATACGCTAAGCCGGACTCACAGATGCCACACTGGTCGCTGCGACGGCAGTGGTCGACGATGCTGTAGATAAAGATACAGAAGCCACAGTCGCAGCTGCCGCCGAGGTAGCTACGGCTGCTGCTGTAGGAGAAGAGGATGCTGCCGCTGAAGCTCCTGAGGCGATGGCCCCTTCCGCCGGCCCAGACGCCAGGTCGACGCCGTTTAGTAGTGTCTGGCAATACTTCTTCTTTGGGTCGTCCACCAGCGTCATGCAGTTTGTAACCACATTACCGAGAGAGCTGCCAAACCATCAGATTCGACGCTCTCGTCTCAAAAGAACTGACGTGGCGAGCTGCGTGGTGCTGAGCTTAACTTCGAGCTTCAAGGTCTGCCTCTTTACTCTGACACCTCCTCCCGGTCTCTGTTGTGCCGGACAACTCTGCCTCCTCACTCCTCCAGCTCCTCCCAGTGTCTTTTGGAAGACCTGAGCTGCGGCAGCGACAACCGCTTCTTCAGCTTTTGCATTTGGGTCGACGTCGGCGTAGAGATTGCTGACTCGGAAGGGATCAACGGCTGATCCTGCTCGTGATCCCGCGCCGGTCGTCGATGCACCAAGTGATTGAGCACGTGCTTCCAGCTTTTCCAGGTCGAGAGCGGTGATCCATCGTCGCTCGGCGGGGGGCTCGGGCTCGCCATGGCTTCTTCGGTGGATGACTTGTGAAATCGGTCTAGTCGGAAGGGCGAACGAGGGTGTGAGGAGACAAAGGATGGACGAGATGGCCAGCAATCTCATCGTTTTGTGTCGAAGAAAGAATGGGTCGACCAGCGACTACAGCGGAGTGAGGAACAAGAGGGGAAGAAGGTACAACGAAGCGAAAGTGTCGAGAGTGTAAGAAGGAGCGGGAACCAAGACGACGCGTATATGTGACGGAGGGTCGCAGCAAAAGCACCGGTCACCGTTGTCAGGGTATCAATGGGCTGCTTGGACACTGGCGAAAGCTGGTCGCTTGGTTTAGCAAGAACGACCACACTTTTGCAGCGCCTGTGATTTACGACTTGGGATGCCGCCCAGCTCGTTCTCCTCAACGACAGCGTAGCGTATGGGCTGCTTATCAGCTTGCTCTGGTGATAGCTGCCCCGGTTCTGGCGTTAGCCCGTTTGCCACATTAGTTTGCCACCCAAAACAAGTGCCGAAATGGCTGACGGGGAACCGTGTTCTGTCGGTGCTTTGCGTTCTGCCCCCCCTTAGTTCTTCTGTGCTCCAATTGTCTCTCTCCTGGCGTGAAGGTCACTCCCGCTATCGCATCGCGCATATATCAGCTGCACGAGGACACTCTCCCCTTCCCGTTCGTTAGCCCATCATGCGCAACCAACCCCTCTCCCCACAATCAGACTACTCCCTCCTGTCCTCACTCGATGCTCTGTCTCTCGATACGGCCAACCTCTCTTTGTCTACCACCTCCGCCTCTGCGTCTGGCTCTCGCCGCTCCTCGACCTTTTCGCATCTGAGTCTACCGGACTCTGCTCGTAGCCGACTCTCATCCGGCTCTCAATCCACCGACAGCTATGAAATTATCCTCGTGCCCTCGCCACAAGAACGCTCGAATGCGTCGCAGCTCTCCACACCGTCTTTGGCATCGCTTACCAAATCCGCTGCGAGGAGGCGACGCGAAAAGAGAGCGGTAGAGCAGGCGCCAGCGACGTCTTCATCACCGCAGCTCGCACCAGCTAGCGCCGTCGCAGGAAAGAGGAAACACAAAACGAGGCGCGCGGGGAAAAGGGATCAAGTGAGGAGAGAAAAGGCGCAAGTGCGAGATGCGCTCGGCATAGACGGCTTGGAGGAAGAAGACAGTCGGGTGGGGACGCCAAGGGGCCTCCTCAGCTCCCCCCTCGACTCGGGTAGCATTGGGGGCGACGACGATGAGCAGGACGAGGACGAGGTGGACGGGTTATCGGCGCTGGGAAGCGACGACTCGGAGGTTACAGCGAGTACGAGTGGTAGAGAGATTGAGGGAAGTGTGATGAGCACCGACGACGCGAGGAGTTCTATCGACAGGTGAGCTGGGTGTCCGTTGCGTCAGAATATCAGCTGACTGGCCGACGTGTACAGCTTTCTCACGGATTCCTCGGCATTCATGTCGGTCCAAGCCAATAAGCTACGCTTATGGCAGGCTCTTTGTGTCGAGGTAAGCGTTCCCCCTTGGTCGGGACGCTTGACTCATTCTTTCCTCAGCTCGGGCTGGTAGAGATCGAAGATGACCTCGCTTCCCCTGTCACTCCTTCTTCGCGCTCCCGCCCTCGTACCCGAGGACCGCGAAGCACCTCTCGCTCGCCCACCCCGACATCCTCCTCTCGAGCGTCCACCCCTCGTCCTCGTCTTCCTCCTCTACCCACATCGCTCACCCAAGCACGAAAACTCCTGCACGAACAAGGCCACGTCAACCTCGTGGACTACTTTGAGGCACGCGAGCATCGGGTGGCCGGAGAAGGGGACCCTGCAACGTTCAGACATCTCTTACACCCGAGCGCGAGCGCAATGATGCGATTCTCGCTTAAGCAGAAGAAGCTGGTCGCACTGCAGGATGTCAAGAAGGACTGGCTCGAGCCGCTGCTGAAGGATTTCGGGTTCAAGAGAGCGCGCGCTGCGGGAGCATGAAGGGGCTGCCGTGAGAGCAGGACGAGGCTGTCAGTCTATCGGGTCACTGGAGAGCTGAAGAGGGGCATCATCTATTTGTAAGCCGTTATCAATAGTTGTAGGTTGGGTATCTTTGTAAATTTCCGGGATATGCTGTCGTTGTCAAGATGCTAGGTGACTATATATGCCTGTATGGACTTTGCTACGAGGCGATCATCCTGGTAGCATGGCACTATGATACACGGAATGAGGTAACTGTCCTGCGAGACCCACACCTAGATCGCGTATCCTGAACGAAGACACCGAGTCAACCACCGGGTCTACATAATACACATTGGAACACTAACGAGGCAGACTTTCGACCGGCCGACTGATCTTCCACCCGCGAGCACCTGCTTCCTTCTCGCCCTGTCTGCCGAAACCGAAACCTCCAAATCGGGCGCCAGGCTGGGTCCGGTCAGGCAAGAGCGGCGCATCGGAATGCTGGGTATTGGAGCGCGAGAGGGGAATCTCTGTCATCCGTGGAACGGGGGCAGAGGCGGGCGGGTGCGCGGTGCCAGTAGTAGGTTGAGAGGGTTTGCGCTTTTCGGTCACCATGTCCCATGCTGAGGCCGCCAGACGGGTTTGAGGCGTTCTACGGGGTGTCAGCGGGAGGC
>JASZXS010000190.1:0-29325 GCA_035521475.1 Tremellales sp. Uapishka_1 | reverse complement strand
CTCCACCGCCCCCTCCACCGCCACAAACACAGGACACTTTCTTGGCGAGTCCAACCGAACCCTATAGGAACATTTTCTTGTGGAGTTCAACCGAACAATCCAGTTCACTGCAAGACGAGGACTCCGCCCAATCTGAGCGACCCAACCACCGGGATCCCAACATGAGCTGGTTCAGCTCTGAGTCCAGCTACAGGGGCAGCGCTTCGGCTTCAGCAAATCATTCCCAGTCAGGCAAGGGAGGGAACCACTCCCATGGAAGCCATCGTTCCCGTCGATCTGGGGCTCCTTCTGATCCGCGCTCCTCCGGTCATCCCTCCTCTGGTCATTCCTCCTCTGGTCGGGACCGCTCTGGTCGGGACCGCTCTGGTCGGCACTCGAAACAAAGAGGTCAGCACGATGTAGCCATGATGGGGCAGAGGTACTGTGAGATCGAAAGTAGTTTACGATGAGTGCAGAGACGACGGGATGACAATGATAGCTTCGCGGCCGCGTCCTGGTGTCTCTCAGCCGTGAATGTAAGATACAGCGCGCTTTGGGGAACGCAATCAATCAAGTGGGATCCTTGCCATCGTCCACTACGTATTTCGGTCTCGTCAGCGTGACTCATAAGTCTCCACGCCCGGCTTGGCGAGAAAGGATGACATTGGTGATGATCACTTTGTGCTTCCACCTCACACCACACTGGAAGCTGTATTCCCGTATTGGTACCGCGTCGAGTAGTCCATGGGAAGTTTTGCTAGTACCCGGATACCACGCACCTCAGGATGCGCCGCGACTCGCGGAAGAAGCGATCCGGAGTAGAGGTTTCGAGAGCAGCTTCACAGCTATACACACTGTTGCCTATCGAACTCTCGGGCCGCTGTATCGCGACGTCTCGATCGCAACGAGGTGCTTGTCTCGCAGCATTGACCCGACCGTCCCGCTGGAGCAAGAGAAATCGATCTGACGCGAGCGGTGCGACCTCTGAAAACGTCGTGGTCGTGTGAACCACGAAGAGGGTAAAGTCAAGATCCGGCCGGACAATGTTCCAGACGGCTGCGCCATTTGACCGGCAGGGCCTGGCTACGTATCATCTCGAAGTGAGCGTGTACTCCATCACAAGTGTCAATGCCATCGGGTCCGAGAGGCCAAGCTGACGACAGGACAGAGGGAGTGCCTCTCTACCTTTCGTCTCAGATTGACAGAACGGCCGAAGAACCCGCCCCCATTGCTTCCGAGGCAAAAAGCACCATCCGAGAATTACGCGACCTCCACCATGGATACAGCAGCCGGAACGATAGACAAATCGCTGCATCCGAAGCTTTTCCTCGGAGTGGGGAGACGGTAGGAGGCTCGATGGAGTTGCTATCGACCTGCCAAGCATCTGGAGAGTAGAAGTATTTGGATGATTGCTCTTGCCATATATCGGTGGATCTCGCAGAATGGGTGACGTGAAGGCCGTAAAGACCGGGTGGTCAAGTATATGCATCCTTCGGGTCCCTCAATACCAGCTGTTGACCTTGTTCCGTTTACGTGAGAGATGACGGGCCCGCCAGCGTTACCCCTAGAACAGAACTTCCATTTTCTCGGTACGACCTCGCAGCGTGGACGGCGTCGTGGAGGCACCGGCGCCAACGGGTGGACGGATAATCATGATGGCTATGGGATCTACGAGTATTCATCCGAGGATGGAGTGGCGTCTACGGTGACACTCTTGTGCTGACACCGCTCGGTAGCCTGTTCCGATGAACCTGGAGCTGGATTAACGCCTTCCCCACCCAAAGAGGCGGCATTTGAGTCGTCCCCTATTCGGCTATTCCCCGGTCGGTACGCCTGAACGAATTTGCCACCCTGGCCAAGGCCAATTCTGAATCATCCACCGAAAAGCCAGGAGCAGCACTGCGCAGCACAGTGTCGTCGCCGTGGTTTCCTCGTCTCGAACTCCCATCTACACGTTCCACCCACCGCTGTCTACTATCCACCTCCTTGTCCCTTCCGACGACAGAGCTTGCCCACCTCAAAGGCCACAGCGAAGTCAGCCCCGGATCCAAATTTCAACCGACGCACGGCCTCTACTCTCATCTCATCTTTCGATCGGCTCGAACCCATAGTCCACTATTCATCCCTCGGCCTCCCCATCTCTAAACGAGTACACCACAATGGCGGCTCTGAACCGAGCACCGCAGCGGTACTCGACATCGGCTGGAAGTGGCATGCGTGCGACGAATGAGGACAGGAAACCGGTGAGTTATTTGGTTGATCGCGGACCGAGATCGGAGCAGCAGGGTCTCGCCCTCATTGTGAAGCATTTCGCCTTTAAGTGATGCTTGTCATTGAAGGCGGTGGGCGTCGGACGGCGACGGAGACGCTGCGCGTGTTTTACCATTCCCGTTCTCCTGCACACACGCCATGATCCGGTCTTCCCGGCGGCGGCGAACCGGCCTTGTTTTTATAGCATCACACTCTCTGTCGCCCCCTTTCGCATCTGTCCACATCTCTCATCTCGCATATCCCTTGTCCTATCCTACCACGGTCCTTCTCTACCCGTTCAAATCCACTGACTACCCATCCAGCATCAATCAGCATATAACCCTACCCACTCGGCACCGCCTTCCCAACACCACCCCTTCCCATCTCACCTACCTCCCCCTTACCCGGTATCGCGCCTCGACTACTACAATTACCCTCAACAACCGCCTCGGCCTCCGCCTCACCATCTGGCATATGACTCCCGTCTTACGAACAACCTGTACGAGAAAGATCACGGGAAGACACCGTCCAGCACTCAACCTTTGATCGACAATTTCGGCAGTTCAAGTAGAAAGTCGTCCTTGTCCTCTCCAACGGTACAGACCTTTTCCAACACCATGGTGTACCCTCCGCCCCCGCCGCAGCCCGGAGCGAAATACCAACCGGGACCCTTGTTTCAGTCAAGCACCGCTTCGCCCGATGAGCGAATCAGTCCGATGGGTCCTTCACCGTCTACAGGTATGTTGAAACGACAGATTGCCAGGACGTCATCAGCACAGGCTCATCTAGATCGTCACAGGAGAACCGCAGATTGTAACAGATGCTCACCTGTCTTTGAAGAAGCGCGGTGCGGAGGACCAAGCGACCAAGGCGAAAGGAACAAGAAAGAAGGCCAAGACTGCCAAAGTCGAGGGCGATGAAGTCGCCGCTGGCCTCGCATTGACGCAGCTTGGCAAAGGGGCAACGTGGAAGAAGGAGGAGAAACCGGTCGTCAAAAGGGATGGCGAAAAGGATGCCAGGAAGAGCTGCTCGGAATGCAGGCGGCTGAAGGCTAAATGCGATCGCCAGTTTCCATGCTCGAATTGTAGGTTGCCTGGAGACTCTGATGAAGTCCAACCCTTACTGACATGCTGTGTCCAGGTCGAAGGAGAGGTTGCGCTCTCGTCTGCCCCGACGGCGATCTAAGTTGCATGCAGGGAAAACGACTTGTTCTCGCCTCCACCGAGCAGCTGCACGAACGGGTGAGTCGCCTCCATCCAATACTACCTAGCCTCACAGCTCATGGTATCGCAGATATCGCTCCTTGAAACCGCGCTCTTCCAATCGCACTCCAAGCTGACGCCAGAGCACCACCCGCTCCTCGCGCCTGAATATCTCGATGGAGGCTTTGCTTCGGTCTCGCACACTACGTCTCCGCCGGTCGACCGATCTCTGAGTTCACCCAAAGACCGCTCGTCCGTGTCATCGGTTACCCTCGTGACGCCCCAATTGTCGGTCTCGTCGCAAGGTCGAATGGCAGTGGAAAGCCTGTTGGTCAACGTGGACACTGTCGCCGCCGACGGCAAGAGGGAAGATGAGTGGGCAGGCGAGAATGCTGCTCCAGCCATGATTGTAGGTTCCGGTCCTCCGAGTCAGAGTTGCGCGCCTATATCATTGCGAACTCAGATCGGAAATACCTCTGGCGCGAATGAGGAAGAGCTTGGGGAGAGGAAGTTGGTCGCAGAGAGACTGCAGCGTATCGTCTGTGTTTTGCCATCGAGAGAGGAATGTCAAAGGCGGTCGTCCCACTTCTGGGATGTAAGTAGCCTTTATTTGGTCGCAATTAGAAATTGCTGACCTCTTATGTTCAGGCAAGCTGCTGGTACCAGACCGTACTGCAGAGAGAGGAGTTTGATTCGATCTACGAGCCCTCTGTATATGGTATGTCTTTCTCACGATAATGTCTTTGCTGCCCAGCTAATTCTGTTTCCTACTTATAGCCCCCACGCCTGCAAACCCCCTCTCCCCTCATAAACTGGCATGCGTGCTCATGGTTCTCACCCTCGATTGCTATTTGGATATCTCCACCGAGGAGTGAGCTGACATGTGCCTTTCTTGTGATCCGCTTCTGACGTCCACTGCCTGTCAGAGAAATCCCAGCGATTTCGGAATACTGGAACGGAGCTCAGGAATGCTTCGATACCCGCTTCGGATGGGCGTCGAGCGTCGCTGGCGTCCAAGCTCTGGCCCTGATGACGCACTTTGTCGGCTTTGGTTGGCGAGGCGCAAGCGCTAGCAATTTTCATTGGTTGAGGTTGATGACGTCTGCTTATCAACAAGTGAGTACCGGTCAAAGGGTTGCGCAAGTGGAACTGACGGTCGGGAGTAGTTGGGTCTGCACAAAGATCCCCACTCGTCTTTGCCTGAAGATGAGAGAGAATTCAGAAGAAAAGTCTTCCACGATGTTAGTTCCTTGATGTTGCGGTAGATCGTTTGGCTGACGCCATGACAGGCCTTCGTCATGGATTGTCTGATCAGTCTCACTCATGGGCAACGGATCGCAGTCCCTCTTGAAAGCATCGAGACCGCATATCCTCGCAAAGTGACGCCTTTGGTGCAGACGAAGTATGATGTAGGTTATCGTGCAAATGTCCCGTCCGAACAGTTGCTGATCTTCTTGTTAGTATATGCGTCTTGTGAAGACACGAGTCATCGACCTTGGACTGAAACCCGACTCGAATCCCGCTACGGAAGAGGAATTGCAAAGCATCGAGAAAGTCATTTCCCAATTCAAGTGAGTTGGGCTTATACGACATGGACGAGGAACTCAAAGCTAAGCTGTGTGGTGCAGTGCCCCGAACTGTGCGGATCTACACTGTTCCGTTCTCCTTGGGCAGCCGCTGCCGAGTGGGCCGAGTGACCCCGCCGTTCTGGATGTTGACGCTCTCACGAAAACCAACACCTCGCTTTGCCATTACAAGGCTTTGAGTGAGTACTCGAGCGCTGAGGCGGCTGTGTCTCTGTGCTGATCATCCCGTCCAGTGTTCTTGTACCGCCCATCTCTCCGTCGATTGATTGCCAGAATGCGAAATCGAACCGTCGACACAATCGTCTTCAACGAAGCCGAGCGACAAACTGTCGCCATGACGTATAAGGCCTGCAACGCTATCACGATGATATCCATGTATATCGCTCGTACTGTACGTCATGATTAGGTTTCACATTTCAGACTAGTAGGCTGACGATTGCAACTCAGCACCCTCGTTTGGCAGGCAGATTGTGGCATGTTTGGATTCAGACATTCTCAGCTGCTGTTTCGGTCGCTGCTCTAGCTATCTGGTGTGGCCCAAATCTAGAATCGAGTTTCATCGATTCTGCGTACAAGGAGTTGACCGCAGCTTGCGAGATGATCAAGGAGAATGGGTCAAAGAGGAGTATGGGCGTCCTGGTGAGTATTGTACTGTATTTGGCGAGAAGTCGTCTAAATGATCTGCTTCTCCAGTCACTACTCCCTCTACTGCAGTCTCTCGTGTCGAACAGGTATCCCCAAGTCATCGGCCAGGATCCAGTGACGACCAGTATCAACTTCGAGGGCGAAGACATGCTCTTTGCGCTGTTGGGCGGACAGGTCGATCAGAAGGGGGTCCTCCCGCCCGCGGCGCCAATGACGATGCCGGTCTTCCCCAACGACCCGAACGCCTACCCTGTGCAGACGTTCCCGCTCCCGCCAATCGATGATAACAAGACAATGTTCGATTTCGGGTTCGACCAACAACTCTTGGATGACATGTCGGCGACGGAACTCTGGGCGCGGTTCCAGACGTACTATGAGCCGACGCCGGCGCAGTATAGTGAAGCGGTGACGCCGTTTATGGCCTGGGGCGGGCAGCTGGGCTACTAGACGATAAGAGCATTGAGGCAGGGTCTGGAGATGAGGATCTTGAATGTAGAGCTGTAGTAATCGTTGAATGCATTCTCATGTAGCTAAATGCTGATCGGTCTAGTTCTCGTTTCGGCTGGGCGCGCATGGAGGAGGGTCTGCGTGGAGAGCGCGAGCTCGGAAGTCCAATGTGAAGGTGCACTGTGCAACAAGTCTCGAGCCCTTTTGTATCTTCGCGCACTCGGACATGAGAGATGCGAGACCGCAAAAGGCAGTCGTTGGAAGATCTCGCCTCACATCTGCATCTCGATAACATAATAGCCTGTGGAAATCTTGCCGTCGCCTTGCTCTGGGAGTGGTGAAGTACATAGCTAGCGGAACTCCGGACTGCCAACCAGGTAACTTTTGGTTCACCCCCAGCCCCATGGTCGCCCGCGCGAGCGTCTGCGAGATTGGTTGCCTCTGCTTCGCCGCCTATAGTAACCCCGAGAATTGTGCTCGCTTCTTGCACCAATCGCTCCAATGGTGGCGTTGTTCTGTAGATCAGTGGCCATTTGATCCATGGTTCTGAACCCGTCGTTGGTTTCACGTTTGTGTCTTCATGGAACGGACTCACGCTTTCGTATTGGGATGATTGATGCTTCCCGCACGGATACTTCGGAGAGTAGACAAGGACGTGCTGGCGTAACTCCAACCGTTTGTCTCTGGGCCTCCCAATCGAGATAGGCGAGGAGGCTGTCGCGATTTGACACTGTTGCGTAACGGTCGACCGGGGGCACAGCTCCGATCACTTCAGCTAGAGCCAACGTCGACTCGTTGAGCTCCTTCTCGTCCTGCGTCATCTCGGTCCTCGTCATCCCGTTATCCGCATCCCCTTCGTTCGCAATGGTCGACATGAGGCAGAGGTACAAGTGAAGTTGATATCTGTGGTGGAGAGTTTGATGTGATATATTAGGTTGGTTAGTGGAAGGAATGCGACGGCAGAAGGGAGAAGCGAGTGAAGAGAGATCATTTATAGGGTGGAGTCATTCAGAGTGACGCAAGATAGACAAGGGAGAGCTAAAACCGTGAGATGCACGAGAATAGAATCAGAAGGTGAAGCAGTACGTGACAAGCAAGAAGCTTCGGATGGGCGAAAGGTTACAAAGGAGAGGACTTCGTAGGTGCGAAACGCTTGAAGGTCAAGGGGTGCTGGGAGAGTGACGTAGTGCGAAGGAGGCCGTCGTGAGACGTAGAGGAGAACACAGTGTACTCGGTCTTCCGAAACAAAGCTTCCAAGCGAGTGGCAACGCTTCGACTGACGCAATTTTGGTGCGGGTGCTTCGCCGTGTACTTCAGGCGGAATGGAGATTTGGCGAGTCCGCTGAGAGAGTCCAGTACGGGTAGATACAATAAATGAACAGCTTGGATCGTAGCAGAGGGATGAGACCGTCTCGGCATTGAATCATACTAGGATGGTCACCTCCGTGGGCTGTGGAACAACAGGGTGAGATGGGACGGCTGATATTCTGCTTCTGCGCGTTATCTAGGTGAAAGGGGGCCGACATACTCCGTGATGGGAGGACATGCAACTTGGCTCACTACCAGGATCTTCCCTGTCCATTCGCCAGATTCACTTCGCATGTAGCCCGAAGCGGACAAGGGGAACTGGTCGTTTCGCTCAACTTCATATCGCCACCCAAATGCATCTTGCTGATCAAGCCGAATCTAATTAGAATCCACCCGCCGTCTGGTCGTCCCAGTCCTCATCATCATCCGAGATATGAGATACTGCGATCCCGTCTACAGCCAGTCCGTCTTGACCGCCAAAACCAGCAGTTCCGTAGGTGGCCTGAGGTAATGGACCATTCGTAGACGGCGCAATGTTTGAAAACATCTCTTCGGCAAGTCCGAGCCCTGATGAACGCTGCCGCTCAGTAAAATTGCTCTCAACCTGCCTCTTTGGTCTGTCGTCATCGCAGATATTTTCTCGTAAAATGGGGTTACGGCCCCTGTTCAGTCTGTCGAGGTCGGTATCATAGGTAATCTCTCGCTCGTTGGCGGTAAGAGCACCGAGTCCGGGCCTTCAGATGACGGCTCGCGACTGCCTATCGGTCGCTTCTGGACCGTTCGATCGTTTCCCCATGTTTGTGACACACTCACGAGACCTGCATCATTAGCCTGCTCTCCGATAATGGTTGACCTACTTTTCCACGCTGTGCGGAGTAGGCTTATTGACGTCGTTCAATGAGCCGAGAAAGCGTCCACTGGTGCCCAAGCGATAATTACTCATCTGTGGATCCCTCGATGGTGTCTGTCGACCGCTCGGTGGGGCAGTTGTGGTGCTCGGAGTGTATAGTCCGCCGGCTTCGGACGACCCGGCATACGAAGAGAAGTCGTTCGACGGAGTCTGAAGGGACTTTGCCACGAGCCCCTCCAAAGCTGTGATTCGATGGCCTTGGCTGGCGACCTCCGCCTCGAGAGCCGCGATCTTCGGGGCATCTTGCTGTTTGCTGTCAGCGAGACGGCTCATCCAGCTAGAACGGTATCATTCTCCTCCCTGGACTGCACCGCTAGACTCACAGAATCTGTCGCACCAGTCGAATGAACCGTCGGGCACCAAAGTTTGAACGATTTAGTGACATCATACAGCACACTGCTTTCGTCAGCTGCCACTTCCAAAGAGGACCCGATCAACTCACCTAGCAAAGTTCTGTAGGTCGTAAGGGTCTTTTGCCATCGAACGGAGGTGGGTTAAAAGGGCTTGGGTGAATTGAAACCCCTTCTCGTCCGCATCATTTGCGGTGGACTGGCTAATTTTATCCACCCAACGATTGTAGTTGGATTGCCTAACTTCCTCCAGCCAACCTGCAAGGAGCTTACGGGAGTGCGTCAACTTCCAAGTGTCTTCCGGGAGGGGGATCCCATCTCGCTGTGCAAGATACGAGCCCAGGCCCACGATCTGGCCCGACAGCGTTGCTTCATCGGTGACAAGTTTGTTCGAAGACATGTTGTGGATGAGGACGAGAATGGACTTGCGAAAAAGTTTAGGCCAAGGAGGTTGAGAGGCTATGCGATGAAGGAGTGGGAGTAGTGTCTGAATATATAGGGTGGCGGTTACCCGCGAAGGACGGGGAAAGCACAAAGGTTGGGACGAACAAAGGCTTCCTCAAAGCGATGCTCGGACAAATTGCATCGATCCAGCTTGCTTCTCACGGCGTTTGCAGGAGCAAGAAAGGTAGAACACCAAAGGAGGGATCGGTTCAATTTGCTTCTTACGCGTTTGAAGAGCAAGAAAGGTAGAACGCAATGGGGTGAAGAGAATGGACCAATCGTCGTCGGCTGTATCGGGCGAGATAGGTGCTCTGGACCCCAGAGTCCTTCCTGCAAGTGTCCCTTTTGCTGAAAAAATGATCTCCAGATGACAACACTCATATCGGTAAGCCCTATCACCGTTCCGAGTCCCACTTATAACCTACGAGCCGCAAAGTCGCGTTCGTGTCTGCCCACCTTGCCGATCTGATCCGAGCCTTATGGAATTGCCCTAGACATGCTTGAAAACGGCAAGACCTACATCAAGTCCAGCCGAGGGGGCAAGTCGATTAGCTTGAAGACTATGATTGTGGGGTGCCGTTCGTGCTCAATTTGGAGATCGCAGTATAAGCTCTTGGTAGCTCGCCGGGCAATGGTCATTGACGACAGACTACGCCCCCGGGATATAATTCCGACGGGCAGTACTATAGGAGGCAGACCGCGACTTTGCAAATTTCAGTTCGGGCTCACCGACGACGCTTTTGCTCGTCTACCATTGTATGCGTTACATGGATGGAAACACTTGTCATGAAACGCAGATATATGATACAGCAAATTTCGGCAATCTCATCTAGCATTTACGCCCCCCACTCGCTTAGAGCGTCCTGGCCGACAACTTTCTGGATGAGCCTTTCGCTCAGCTCCCAAAGAGCTGTCGCCAAGTTGGCGTCTTGCGCTTGGGCCGACTCTCCACCCAGTTTCGCCTACGATATCGTATGAGTACGGCTCGCCACAGTCATGCGACGTTGGCAGACTCACAACATCGCCCAAGTACACGCCGTTCCATTCCTTCTCGACAATGTCGGGCGACAACGCCGCGTAGAGTGCCGAGTAGCTTCCCTGCGCTTCGGATCGACTCACAGCCGTCGCGAGTGTCTGGATGACGCCGCCGACGACCGCTCCGTATGCCTCCGGCCAGGCATTCTGAGCAGGCGTGTCGACAGTGCCGGGATGGACCGAGACGACGTAGATGTCGTCACCATTCTTCGTGATGACCTTGTCTCGCAGTGCCTTGCCGTAGAGGATCAGAGCGAGCTTGGTCCGTCCATAGAGCTCGATCGGACCTGGGTCGATTGTCAGGGATATTGCACATGTGTGAGACCTCAACACGCTTACCCATAGTTGAACCGCCTTCGGTGATCTCTTCCTCGCTGCCGAAGTGAACACCTCGACCTCTCGAGGCCGAGTCATTGGACGCCGGCGACATTCGATGCATCTCACTGGACTCGAGGACGACTCTGACCGAGCCTTTCGGACTATCGGCCAGCTTGCTGGTCTTTCGAAGAAGGGGGTAGAGGAGGTTGAGAACGTAGAACTTTGGTTTGGTTCTCGGATAAGCAGCTAGCATGGCAATCACGAGATCCCTCTACTCACATTACCCAAGGCGTTGACTCCGAAATGTCGGTCGAGACCATCGTTCGTTGTCCCGAACTTGTTGGCGTTGATGCCCGCATTCAGGAAGAGCTAATCGTCGTGGTCAATCGCTTGCAACGGACGCAAGGCAGACTCCACCTACGAGATCCAGGCGATCGAGTTTCGATGCAAGCCCGCCATACACCTCCTTGACCTCCTTCAAGGTACCCAAGTCGCACCCGACCCACTCGATCTTTGCGTCTGCCTTTTCGGCCTTGATTTTCGAGATCGCCTCATCGCCTTGCTCCTTCTTTCGGTTACTCATGATCACTCTGCATCCCATCAGCGCGAGATGACGCGAGATCTCGTAACCGATGCCGAGGGCACCGCCTGTAGCATGACCGTCAGAACGTAGAAACAGAAGCGCAGCGCGTCAGACATACCAGTGACTATCGCGACTTTGCCATTGAGATCGGCCTGTTCGGGACCGGCTGGACCGATGAGAGGGGCTAGAACGGATTGCATGATGAGCTGGTGTAGTTGGCTGGAGTGTGTGAGTAGAGATTGGTCGATTTGGGAGAAGATGGTGTGCGAAAAGGTTTCTATATATTCGATCTGGAACGCATCGCGACCGACAGAATTGCCCTACGTCATTATTCCCAGGTGGACGGCTCAGGTGGAGGTGGTTTTGCCACTTTGGATAGCAGCCCATGTAGCGCAATCGTACCCCTTGGTCTCGCCGTCACAAGCTCGGCGGCCATACCTGCTATTTGTACAGAATCCATGCTCGTCTCCTTTTCCGCCGTCTACTTCGTCCTCTACCATGCCCCACGGCCATTTGTATCCACTCTCGGCAGCGATTGCCACATGATTTTGCCACCCACGATAAATGGGGGGCACATATGGCAAGTGGTTGACGCGTTTGGCCAACAACAATTGAACGGGTCTCGTTTCATCTGGTAGCCTGTTGAGCAGCTCATCATCACTCACGCACACAGACCACTCGCTATCCATCGACGACATGCATCCAGACTCACTGAGCGCAGCGATATAGATGCGAGCCGCGCGCCAACAGAGTATCTTCCGACACTCACCCGGGCGTTTGACTCGCACGGTCCCGTTCAGCCTCCCCAACGACATTTCCACCCGACCTCTTCGACTTAATCCGCAATGTCTCCCATACCGCCTCCCGTCGCTTTCATGCCCGCTTCCGAGGACTGGTCAGAGTCATTCGAACTCCCTAGTACCGCTCAGCCGTTCGCTGTGCCATCATCCCCCTCTTCCTCCTCGTCAACGTCTCACCACTCGAGACACTCGCTGTCCGGGATCCGGTCTCACGCATCGTCACCACTCCGGAACTCGTACTCGATTCATCAACCGAATCTGCTTCTGAAGCCGCACCCACGCGACCCGCAGGAAGACGATGACGACTTTGACTTGGATGTACCAGACTCATTTCCCGCTCTTCGGTCACCCAAAGCATCCTCATCTTTCCGTCCCCGCTCCTCGACTGCGTCATCTTCCACCTCCTTACGAAATATCCCAAAAACAGTTATGGGTTCCGGCCCGGCAGGTGTCGGGACCATCACCAAATTAGGTGGCAATCGCGGCCCATCGCTACCAACCGGGACTGTGAAAGCTCGGGCGATGGCGCTAGAGAGAGCTTGGGAAGCAGACGTAGACTTCGATGTCGCAGATGCGGGCGTCCACGGGACAGGGAGGTCGTCGTCAAACCGGTTAACATTGTCTCCCCCGAGAAAGAATTTCATGCCAGATGCGGATGCGTTGGATGACCTGGGATTCGATCTCGACGAGGAAGACAAGGAGGCGACGCTGAAGGCTGGGGCGACTATCAAGGCTATGCTTCCGCCACCGAGATCGAAACCTTACCTCATTCCACCGCCAACGCAGGACGCCGACTTTCTCGAAAACGACTTTGCCCTTCCTCTCTCCCTTAACAACCTCACGCTAGCTACGTTACCCCAGTCCCCCCGTCAGACCAAATCCCTCCGGCCCCGAACTTCGCTCGCATCCACCGCCAACACGGAATCGTGGGACTCTCCAGCGACATCAGGAAGCGGGAAGAAAAGCGTGAACGGTGCGTGGAGCTGGGGAGACGACGATAGTCCTCTCGGTCGGAAAGGTGGGAAGAAGCCGTCTGAAACCAGCGGGACTAGCGTCAGTGATGGACCATCTGTAAGAAAGGTGGAGAAGGAAAAGATGCTGGACGAAGAGGACGATATGGAATCCGGGTTGGTTCTCCCTTCGCCCACCTTCTTCTCATCCGCCCGGTCCAAGGAGCTCAACTCGCTTCTCGACCTCAAACGGAAGCCGCAATACGCGCCACCGTTACCTCCTTCGCGCCCAGAATCCGTTCTTCGCGATCTTGACGAGTCTTTCGAGGATGGTCTCGTGCTCGAGAATCCTCGAGCGGAGTTGTCCCATCACCGTCTGAGCAAGAACAAACGCGCCAGAACAATACCGGTGCCTTTCTCCCTGGGTTCGAAACGGCAGCAGCCTTCCAAGACGGTCACGAGAGAACGGGAACGAGTTTGGGAAAAGGAAAAGGAACATGGATGGACGAAACCCACCATGTCGAGTACGGGATCGTTTCGGATGGGCACTATTGGTCTTTCAGGTCTGCGGAGTCATTCCGCCTCTGCGACTGCTACACTGAAGGATCTGACTGGGGTGACACGACCTGAAAGTCCGATGGCGACGAGAGAGAATCTGAGATCGCGTTCCGGTCAGCCTTTGACATCGATGGCGCCGCCTCCTATACCCAAGTCTACGCCATCCATTCCTCCCCCTGCCAGTGCTACGCCGTCAACAAGCTCGAGACTGCGCCATCAAAAATCTCACTACCACATGCAACCCCCGCAATCACCCTCTCTCACCCGAAAACAATCTCTTGCGAGTCTGCAAGATGCCCTGCAGGCGAACCAAAGTACACTGGAAAACGACTTCTCTCAGATGGAAACTCCTCCGGTATCTTCTCGGTTACCCACCGCTTCCCAGTCCCACTCGCGCCTCACCATGCCGACCACTTCCTCGCGGGCGAAAGCTCGTCCGGCAATAACGTCCGTCTTTCCTCGAAACCCGGCAGACATCACGGCTTCGTCCTCCAACTCTTCGATGTCGACATCCGCGTCATTCGGACAGATCTCGACACCGAAGACTGTCACACGAGGTGGTGCTGCTCCGAGACTGATGGATCTACCACGGAGATCCAAAACCTGGGGTGACGGGACCGAGCTCGAAGGTATCGAGGATCTGCAAGTCGAGGCGGAAAAGAGCGTGATAGGTCTGGGTAAACCTGCGAGAAGAGGTGAGTTTGGATCTGATATTTCAGAATGCTAGAGAGCTGACGCCCCACTAGGGCATGATTCATCTCTGGGGAGGGCATCGCAAATTCCCGAGACAATAGAAAGGAGGAAGAAGTCTGGATCTCAAACCAAAAGGCAGAGAGCGCGGAAACCGGCGCTTTTGATAAAGCATCTCGGCGGGGTGGATAAAAAGAAAGGTTAGTTGCGCAGCTTCCCTGCACAATGACTGGGCTGATACTGAGGATTCAGTGGTCGGGGACATGACGTGGAACCCTCAAACTCTCCGATGGGAAGGCAACGAAGCCTGTTTGCGCGACTTTGATACCCAATCGACCTCATCCGTTCGACCGGCCTTGATCGCTCATTATACGGGATCCTCGGTCGGGGGCGCTTCTTCGCCCGCAGGAGCTGCCGCGCCGATGGCAACGATACGAATCGTCGGCGATATGAAGTTTGATCCCGAGAAGATGTGCTGGGTATCGACGCTGGACCCGGAGGATGACGAGCCTGATCCGTTCGAGGGCATGGCCGACGACGAGGATGACGAAGGTGGACGCGGCGGTACTATCACCCGCTCGCTAGGGCGCAAGCTAGTCTCGATAGGCGGTGGATCGGGATTCAGCGGTAGCGTGACGAACTCGTCGGCATGGTCGTCGCGGCTAGCATCGGAATCGTCCGCCTCGGTATCCAGCTGGCAAGGGTCAAACGAGGTGGAGGCGGAGGAAGGACTGTATCTCGAGTGCAAGGAGGCCGAAGAGCGACATCGAAAGGAGATGAGGGGGTGGCTGCTGAGGGCGCCAATGGGGTCGTTGGAGATACGCGAGAGGGAAAGGAGGGAGGAGAAACGATTGTGGGAGATTAGGAATTTGGCACTCAAGTCGTGATGCATCTGCCATCACTAACGCTGCTCTTGTGTCTATATAGCGGACAGCGGCGACTGCGTTGGACGAACGCAACGCAGTCTCCTTTGTATATCGATGTGAGTACCGCTCACGCCGAGCGGTCAGCTAAGAGCTAGATTGCGAAACCTCACCACCTTGTTCCTCGTTGATGGGTGAACTGGGCCAGGGCTGAGGATTCTGACACGCTTTTGGGACAAGCTCGGCAGCAGAGGTGCTGGACATCATGGATGCATGATACTACACATGGCTATGGACGAGAAGATGAATGGATATAAGAGCTTAAAGACCAAGCCTCTCATCTTGGGAAGCGGTCAGCGTCCACTCTCCCGCCTAGCCTATTCAACGCCAGTAAGAGAGTGGATACGACAGATTTCGCTCCCTAACCACTCACTTCAGTCTTTCTCTTTTCCCCGAGTCGTGCATTACGAATGGTAAAACCATGAATCTTTTCACCGATGACTCGAGCTGGTGGCGGCGAGGGAGAAAGATCGTAGACGGGTGGTCTCTTGATATATCTCACCGCTGAGTGAGGGAGTTCTACCGAAGGTTTACCCTCGTCGGATTCGGGTGGCGAGCCGCCTGGGGACCCGTCGACGGTGAGGTCGATGGGGATCACGAGATGGTCCCTGACCGTCGGCAGCAGATGGGGTGCTTCGGAGACCGTAGCGACCTGGCGCGCGATGTGAGGGGAACGGGGTGTGGAAGGCTGTTGAGACGCGATCCATTGGTCGAGAAGGCTACCATTGGACGGTTGATGCACAGAGTGAGGAGAGGGAGCAACGGGGGTGTTGTTTGGCTCATCGGCCAGGGGTCGCTTCGTACTCTCTGCGTGATGGGAAGCGGGAGGAGTCGGTCGACGTGATCGAGCCTTGTCCTGGAGGGCTAATCCAGGAGGGGATGCTTGAACCGGGTGGCGGTGGTTCAAGGCGGGAGGAATGGGCGTCGAAGGGCGGACGAGTCGGCGCCATTCTGCGGCACTGTACTTGTACATGCAGCCCACGGGGAGCAGTCGTGTCACCCCGAGCGTGCAAAAAGGATCATCGTCGAAAGACGGAGTACTCCGCGCGAAGTGCAGCTTGTGGGAACCGTCGTTTTCAACCTGGAACTGTTCGGCCAGCAGCGAATACCCATCGTCCTGGCCATGATCAGCTGAGACTCATCCTAGCAGCCATAAAGGAACACTCACGGCGATGGTACCGATGAAGACGAAGCGGCACAGATCAAGATTCCCGTAGAGGCGGACATGTTCTGGACATCGTCAGCCGAGCCCTCTGGCTTCATTGGCACATTACCGGTCATCTTTCCGGTGATCGACTCTGTCTCGGTGTCGATCACACTGAACAGCGCGTGTATGCTGTTAACGCCGTCGCAGAAAGCTCGCAGCTTGCCGATGGATGGAAGCAGCCCGGCCCGCAGAGAGAGCTGTCAGACAAGAATGTCCCTCGACGACCGAGCTTACCTTGACTAGCTCTTCTCCGACCTCCGACTGAAAGCAGTACACACTAGTGACATCGACGCTGAAGGAAGGGAGACCGCGTCCACCTACGATATCGAGAAAGAGCTGGAGAGTCATAACTCGGGGTTGCCAACCGTCGTGGACAAGCTGACAGAACTTGGCCACCTGTCGACTGACTTTAGCCGCAAACTCCTTTCCTGCAGTCTCGATCAGCTTTTCCGTCCTCTGGCACAGGACGATAGGTGCCCTACCGCCACCCAGGCCGTCTTTGAGGAGCTCGGGATCGAACTAGCCGGTCTGAGATCAGCTGGGGCGACGGCCGTGAGTGACCAACTCGCCATCCTGCCTTCTCCATGGAGAAGTATAGCCGCAAAAGTTTGTTCCTAAGAGGGTCTAAGCTCTGTAACCATCTCGACTTGGTCGTGTGACCACCTACCCCGGAGCTGACGGACTTCAGCAGCTTTTCAGTAGCTTTGTATTTGTCTTCGAGAACCAAATATTGGGCCGTCATACCGAGCTCCCTCTTCTCCCTCTGTGTTTTCTCGGCGGCCATCTCTTTCATGTGCCCTTGTATCTTCTCGAGCCTTTCAGCAAGCAGTCTCGCTTCGTCACCTCGACGGTTGGCTTGAGCGAGCTCGTCGATCAGGCTCTGATTCTGTCGACGAAGCTGTCGAGTTTCTTCTCGGATTTCTTGGTCCGTCCGGGTGGGAGAGGGCGAGGGAGGTGGCGATGTGTCTGCCGAACTTGCGCACCTATGACCGCTCGGAACCATCAGACTCTTGCAGCTGCTGCTCGAGCTTGGACGACTTACGCGGTTATCTGTGCTTGCAGTTCCGGAAACGCGTCCTGCATTGCTGCGTTCATTTTCCCATACGCCTCTTGGAAGCGCTCCCAGCCTCTATCCAGATCAGCCAGTTCCTCCTTTGCCAGGGAGATGGCCGCTGATGCGGCAGGCACGGGACTGGGTTGATGAGTATCGTGAGACGGAGAATCACCAGAGGACCAAGTGGCCTCGATTTCGATTTCGACCTCATTCGGTGGAGAGCCAGCTAGAGCGCTAATGGAGTCTACCTCTTGCCGGGGGAGAGGAAGGGTCTCTGGAGGTGTGGCTGCCGGGGAGGCATGTCGAGCAGGATGTGCAGGAGGGAGGGAATGGTCTTCAGGTGGTCGAACGGAAAGCTTCTCGACTTCTCCCACCACAGGGATGCTTTGCTTGTCGGGCTGTCTAGCTCCTGTAGCAGAGCATACGCTGAGGCGTGCGGTCCCAGGAGGGTATCGGTCGGGAAGGTCGAGAAGTTGTGCTAACAGGGTTTTTATATACTCTGGGGTCGGACGATCTTGAGGTTGGCCAGTGTTGGCTGTAGTATTTTGCGAAGGATCTTCCAGGCTTGTAAGCTGGGTGGTAGACCGTCGTAGGGAAGGCGAAGTACTCATCTCGAGGTAGTTAGTCCCATCACAAGCTGGAGAAGGCGTCAGCGAAGAGATCCAGACCAAGATAAGCCACTTCCAGCTGTTATGAGCGAGGTTCTTCTGCGTTCGAGTATGACAACAGCAACAGAAGGGAAGGGCAGGAAAGAAGGGAGAATACAATGGACAATCGCCACTGGCCACTTTTGCCTTGAAGCCACGTGGCTATTTCGTCATGGATCGAATCCAGCGACTGTCTGGACTATCAACATCCATACAGCATCTCACAGCGGACATCGGAGTTGCAAGAGAGCAACAAGGGGATGCCTGCTATTCCGCAGGATCCTGCGGCAGTGACTGCACCGCCTGCAGAGACCCCCAAGCCGACGATCCCCAACACCGCCGAAGTATCCACCTCTACAGTTCCGCCAGTCACCCCTCAACCCTCCCCTGCCGTCCGCGCCTCTCGGTCGCATGTGGAAGTCCACATCTTACGCAGGCGCTTCCTCGGGCCGATGCCCGAGAAAGTGATCAACTCCGAGGAAGTCGTCGAGAAAGAACGTCGGTTCAGAAAGCTGCGCAGACATGCTTTGAAACATGTGATGAGTAGTGGAGATGCGGAAGGGGAGGAACACCGGCGGCGGAGGCGAGACTTTATCAGGAAGATAAGAAGGCATGGTCGAGATGACGATTCCGATTTCGGGGATGATGATGACAGGTGGTCGAAAAGGAAGGGCAAAAAGACCGGGAAGGATGTCTGGGTCGGAGAAAGCTTTGACATTGGCCAAGAGTTCTTTATGGAGGACTCGAATGGCGGCAGTTCCAGAGAGGATAACGGCGAACTTGATGGAGAGGGCAATGGTGATCCCCATGGATGCCAGGCTGCGGACCTCTCGTACGAGGAATCTTCGACGCCAAAACGCCCAGCCAACGAATCGAGAGCAACTCAGGAAACATTCGTTACTGCTCGGACAAGGTTGTCCGGACCTTCGACCTCGACTCTGAGTGGCCATCAACCGCAGGGCTATACGGTGGATGATGGTGCACCAAGAGACCCAGAAGACGAATCCGTGGCATCTCTTTCCCGCAAAACTCGAAACTCCGAGTCATCTTCGACGCAACATCTCGTACCGGCAGATACAGCAAGCGGAGACGCTCCGGAGTCGTCCAAGGCTGTAAAGAGCCTACGCCGGACGTCGTCGGGGATCGGCAAGAAGCTCAAATCAGCCATACGGAAACAACATCCTGCGAGTGTAGCCGTGTCGGAACCGCTCACCAACGGAAATCATGTCGAGAGATCTAGGTCAAAGACGGTGCAGTTCCCGATGGACCCGGTGCAGGATACGGAGACAGAAGGAGAAGCTCGGCCTCGAAAAGGCAACAAGCAGCCGGTCAACCCCGAGGATGTTCTTGCCCGTGAAGGCGATGATGCCGCGGGGACGAGCGCGGGTGCCGTCGAGGATATGATGGAAGACGAGCAAGAAGAGGATGATGAAGGCGACATCCTTCCCGGAGATGTCATCATGAGAGGTAGGCTTGTCTGGCGATATCTTTGGCTCACGGCAGATCGCATGTTGGTTCGGGTTGGACACCATCGCGAAGAGGATATACACCTTTTTGACGAGGCTGCCATGGTGAGCATAAAAGAACAATCACCAAGCTGACTACATTTCAGCGACGTTCCCCCTGTACAAAAATGGAGATCTTTGAGGAATACATCGTTGTCCTTCGGAAAGATCGGCTAGAGCTGTACCAAGATTGGGTGAGTAGCTCTCCAACTGAACGCTCAGCAAATCTGACGAAGTCGCAGACAACGCCATTCAAGGAACGGATACTCGGCTACAAGCGACTATGCTTCATCATTCCCCTCATGCCCGCCCGGACCTCTCTATCTGTTTTCAACCTGACCGACCTGTCGCTCTGTCTTGCAACCTCTGCTAGCCGCCTGAAAGAGGATGTGCAGAGAATTCTGCGCTCAAGCACGACCCGAACCGGCGTCTCCAAATCCCGCATACAGAACTCAAAGCAATACAAATGGCTCACTAGCGGTCGTGAGGGTTCCCACATGTTTATCTTCCAGATCGCCGAGCGATCCCGAGCACTAGACTGGTACTGGGAGTTATGGCGAGAACTAGGTGGAGAACTGCCGCAGAGATTCGATGTCTCCGTTCCGGGTTTGTCGACAACCATACGACTCGTCATACCCGAAGAGGACGAGATCGGGGGAGCAGCGGTTGCCAAGCGCATGAACAAGAAAAACACTATCAAGGTCTGCTGGGAAATGATGGGCCAGGCTGTGGATCTGGATGATCTGTTACGGCAACGTTCGGAAGATAACGAATTCCAGATGGAACTTTGTTGGAAGAGCCCCGATGGGACGATCGATTGGATCAGTTACAGTACGACTGTTGCTGAGAAGAGCAGAGATTGGGCGGTGCTGGTCGGATTGGCGGGTATCCAGGTGCGTGTCCTATTGCCGAGGTGTACAGGTTCCTAATATAACTCGGCAGAGGGAGAGACAAACCCGAACCTTGCAAATGCGTCACGTTAAGCATCAACCTAGGATCTTGCGCCTTGAGGACGGGACGACTTTGGTCGAGCCTCCCGCGATAGAAGGATATCTCTCCAGGCTGAAGTCCAAATCCGCCTCGGCTTCCGAGCTCTATGTGTTCACCTATGATGGTGAGTTTTGCGATTGAGACTTGACTGACAAGTCAGGTTACATGTTCCTCATTGCAAAGCACGATGCGGTACCACCCCTCAGACCGGATGAAGCGGGCTCGACGCCACTGGATCTCTTCGAAGACGTCCACAAAGTCTTCTTAAGCAGCGAACAAGCTCGAATCTCTCATATGGTTGGACGGTCAAGAGGCTGTATTGATTTACGTGATCTGGACACTCTCGAAGTAGATGGAGCGAACTTTAGTATTAACATGAGATCGGGTCGTCTCGTCAATCTCGAGGTAAATCTTTCGTCCTCTCGGTGGCAGCTGCTGGAGTGTATCGCAGACGCATTCTGAGGATATTGCGCGGGAATGGTCCGAGGGTTTGGGTCAGCTGATGAAGTACTGGAGTCGCCGCCATCGCGTGGAGTGAGTTGAGTTGTTTTAGTGAGAGCGAAAGCGGACCCCTAACTCGGTTCGTAGAGCGAGACAAAAGATGGATGCGGTGCGACTCAACGACCAAGAGTCTGACGAGGTGCTGTCCCAAATCTGGGACTGGTGTGTGGTCGAGGGATGCCGAGCGGTCACGGGCACGGGAAGGGTGTTTCTCAGGAAAGGTGCATGGGACAAGTTCCGGTGAGCTGCCTTGTGTCTTACCTGAAAAGCACCGTGAGAACTGACGGACTCTGCATAGGGCCACCCTCCTCGTTCTCACCGGCGGGTACCTGGTCACCTACAAACTGAAGAAGAATTCGTTTCATCCTCGCAAGCAACGCTATCTACTGTTCGGAGCCTACGTTTGTTGCTCTTTCACCTCAGCCTCGAGCGGAATCTGATACTCTTGATAAACAGGTATACTCTGGCTTATTGGCTCAGGAGGAAGTACACGAAGCAGTGGATGAGGACGGCTTCTTTACGCGCCCCAGGGTATATCAGGACGGTCTGCAGGTGGGTGCCGTTGGTTTATTGGAGAGGATTCTTTTAGCTGAGCGTCTGGCTGGACGGGTAGACTGGAGATGGAGCAGAGGATACGACGTTCTGCGTACGATTATCGTCCAAGGCAGGATGGAAGGGTTCGCATGTCAAGCCGTGGGAAGAGGAGGATATCGTCGATGGCTTTGTGCCTCCGGCTCTGAGCAAGAAGCCACCGGTGTTGTTGATATTCCGGACACGATCCAAGGTATGTCTTTAGACATCAATACATCACTGTCGACGATCATTGAGGCTGACGGTGGCGACAGCTCGAAAGGGACCGGTGGGTGTGGGCCATCAACGCCGAGATGGAAAGACAGGTCAGGCGACACATTGGCCAAGAGGACAAGTCACGACAGCTTGGCAACGTTCCCAAGAGGTAGATCGGGTGCGGACGTACATGCTCATAAGGCGCCATGGTTTCACACGTGGATGTGGGACAATGGCAGCTCCCGAGATGCATCTTGCAACTATAAAAGCATTCGATTGTTGGGATGCTCTATGGATCCCCTCGATGAAGCCCAAACCCAAAACAAAGAGTAGTACAAGACGTGTCTTTACCGTCTACTCGACTCTGCCCCTTCATCTATCCGATCACTCCGAGCTCGACCTTACTCCGGTATCGGTGAGGTCTCTACGATGGCCATGGCCATCTTCTCGACATCGCTCTTCAGTTCCTTGATCGCCACGGGCTTTGTGCGCCACTCGTCGATCCCACACTCCAGCATGCCCTTTCTCTTTTGCCCCTCGCCCGAGAGTGCAGTGACGGCAATGATCTTTGCCCGTGATCGTTTATGGATGCGCTCAATCTCGCGCATCTCGGCAGCCGCCTCGAATCCGTCTTTCCGCGGCATGTTGATATCGAGCAGGACGAGGTTCGGCGCAAACGACAGAAACTTTGAGACGGCGTCGAATCCGTCGACCGCTTCGGCGAACTTGGAAGCCTGAAGAACGGAGTACCGAGGTCAGGAAACTCGACGGCAGGATACGCGATGTCCAGACTTACCGTTCTCCTCAGCATGGTCGTCAATATCTTTCGGTTCACGACGTTGTCTTCTACGACCAAAACTACGACAATCGCCCATCAGCCTCGAACTCCACCGGTTTCCTGGCCGGACTCACCACGCAAAGCACCTGGTCCGCTATCAAGGGTGCTCTTTGCATCGACACTGATGGGCACTGGCGCGGTCTCTGCCACGTGCTTCAGCTTCGGTCTCTCGTGCGGTTCTCCGGGCTCGCTCGTTGCAGGAGAACCACCTGGCAGGGGCAGAGGATTCGACTGCTGTTCGCGGAACGGTGGTCGAAGCAGGTGCGATGTAGACTCTTTGTCGTCTTTGTTGACGTCAAACGGGTTGTGCTCTTCCTCTTGGGGCGAGGGATACAATTCCTGATCGATGCTCTGCGAATGCGTACTGCGTGACGACAAGAGCGACACCGACGAGGTTGAATGCGAGCTCGGCGGCACGCCCTCGTTATCGCTTCCGGTCGACGCGACAGTGGCTGCCGTCACGACCATACCAGCCCGTTCCCTCGCCCTCTCCACCTCGATTCCGAGAATTCGTTCCCGCCGCCTCTCGTCGTCACTGGACGTCGGGTCACCCACCGTCGGGGAAATGTAAGTTTCTCTGATGATCCGTCCTTGAGGTTTCGGTCGCATGATTCTGGCCAGGACCGACGGACGCAATGGTCTCGAAAGCTTCGTGACGGTCACACCCCGCATGGTCACCTTGGCGGCCTTGCTTTCTTGATCATTGCCGGTCCGCGGGTTGACCGCCATGAGCGACGACAAAGATGCCTGCCTTTCTCTGCCCAGCAGGATGACTTCAACCCCGGGTCGCGCGTTCTTGACTAGATTTGCGATTTCGTTTTCGGATAGAGCGCCATCTGGCGCCAGGATCAAGCTCGCAAACTGAATCTCTTGAACGACGCGGCAGTGGTGGTATTTCAGCTGGCGGATGAGCGACTTCCCTACCCGCCTGATGCCGACGACCTTGGACTTGTTGAATCCGACAACGTAGACGCCGTCCTGCCGCGTGGGTATCCTCGTCTCTCGTGAGTCCGTGTCGTCCGACCGCATCTCGAGATCTTCGGCATCCGAGTCGTGGTCGCCCGATAGGAGGTGGAGAGGAACTTCGACGTGGACGAGGGTGCCCTGTCCCAGGGTCGACGCAATCGCGAATCTTCCACCAAGGATCTCGATCATTCGCTGAGCTAGTCCCAGTCCGAGTCCACTTCCGGGCATGAATGGGTCGGCCTTTGCGAAGGGAAGCAGAATTTGGGTGCTCAAGAATTCCGGAGACACTGTGCTATAGTGAGCAACTCGATCGCAGCGAGACCGGCCAGACTCACTTCCACATCCACTGTCCTTGATGTCGATCGAGACAGTCGACAGCTTGATAGAGTTGTCATAACCAGCCGGCAGGACTGCTTCTCTGGAAACGTCCTGGACCGAGATGTGGATGTATCCCTGATCTGTAAACTTGATGGCGTTATGGATGATTTTGCCCAGCGCCCTAAGTGCGGTGTTAAGCGGAAGCACCCAACAACCTCCCCAACCAAACGCCTACCTTGATAGAGGACCCGAATCATCTGTCATCAACCAGCCGCCTCGGTTGCGTGGCGCTACCTCGAGAATGATCTCCACGTCCTCCAGCCCCTTTGTACCGGCCACTCGTCTCGACTTTTCCTCGGTCAGGATACTTTCCGTCAAAATGTTTTCCAGCACGGTGCCGAGATTCGACGTCTGTCTTCGATTGTCCTCGGCTTTGCCATTCACCGAGGGGTACATACCCGATTCTTTCGATCGCGAGGCAGACTGTCCAATGTCCAGCGTATCAATGATGTTCTCGAGTATGCTGCCCAAGGAGGCGCCGTTCGATTCGATGATCTCGAGCTGAGACATGACTTCGTGACGGTCCGAAGGACTCGGCGGACCCGCGCGCGGGTTGACAGCTTCGCCGAACTCGAACGGAGTCCCGCCGGGAGAATGAGATCCGACGCCAAGTGATTGTCGGAGCATCGCTGCCGCAGCGTTCAGCTGATGTAAGGGAGTTCGGAGCTCGTGCGAGGCGGCAGCAGCGAAGGACAGTTGAGCACGTTCCACTCGATGCAGTCGTTCCTTCATGACTGAGATCGGCAAGAACAAGTCAGCCATCACTGTGTGGAATCAAGAGGTAGACTAGACCCACCAGAGGCGAGCAGAGACCCAGCGATAGTCTCCACAAACTGCATCGCGCCACTTGGATACGTATAGAGCGGATCAGTCCAACAAGCCACGACGGCAAACGCGACCTGGCCATCGAATCCGAAAACCGGCATGGCCATTGACGTTTCCGTGCCGGGCGGCATTAGGTGCGTGATACTCTGCGCAATACCCTCGCCATCATCCTTTGCATACCAGACTCTCCGGGTCTGCACCGGGGCATTTTCCGTCAGTATCCGCCAGTCATCATGCCGTCGCACGCACCTTGACATTGTTCGCAATAAAGTCCGAGATGATCTTTCTCGCGGCCGGCGACGAGGTGAAGTTGAACACAAAGCCGTCTTTCGCACAGCTGTACCCCAACACGGCTAGCTGCTTAGAAAAGTCAGCACTCTTCCTCTCTAATAACGCGGAATGGCATACGTCGTCCACGTCGGCCTTGATTGCCTCGTTCGTATATCTCGATCGTTTCGGATCGGTCTTCCTTCGTCCAGGAATAAACAACACTTGGGGCGTTCGACTAGGAGCGGTAGGGTCCGATATACCGTATGTCGATCGCGCGACCTTGCGGTCCGCTTGCTTAGCGTACGGCTCGTACTCTTCTCCGCCAATCGAGGACGGGGCGGATGCGTGCGAATTTCTCGACACTGAGGTCTTGTCGAAATTCGATCGCGTTTGTGTGGTCTGCGACTGTCCCGAAACGGATGATTTGCCGCCACGGGTAGACGACCCGGCGGTCGAGGACGATTGGTAGGCGGGGTAGAACAGATGGAATTGAGATAGATCCACGACGGCGACGGCATGCGCATCGAGAGCAAGTCGGATCTCCTGACATGCCTCGTCATATATATCGATCTCATCGTCCGACATGGCCGAGTCCGCCTTCTCGCGTCGACCTCCCGATGAGGACGTCGCCGTCGAAGATTGCAGACTTTGTCCGACATTCCGTCCCTGGGGTCGAACGTGAAGCGATCTCCGAAGGAAATCGACCGATACTGAGTGCGAGAATGAGAACGCATCTTCGAAAATATGAGATTTGACTGACTCTGATGCAGCTTTGCAGTCTCTTCCACGGAAGTTCGAGTATACAGCAGTTCCAACTTCCCGTCAGCGACACACTCCTCTACCGGAAACATACCTCGGACACCACACACTCGGCCAGATCTTGCAAGACGGCTTGTCCGTGCGCTGAAAACTCCCTCGGCTTGTCATCAATTATGCAGAGCGTGCCGATGACCGCTGCCTTGGGCCCCTTGCCGATCCTCAAGGGGGCGCCAGCATAAAACTGTATCGGCCCCTTGCCGTCCTTGACCCACGGATTGTTCTTGAAACGCCAATCTTGGCTCGTGTCCGGTACAACCATACAGGAATCACCGGAGCCTGGCGACATGATGGTATGACAACAGAGCCCGGCATCGAGTTCCAGGTGTCGCAGATCCAGACCGACCTCGGACGGGAAGAATTGCGATTTGGCAGAGACGACGGTGACGGCTGCGATGGTCGTCTTGAACATGCTCGCCGCCAAGCGGGTGAACCGGTCGAGCGTCTCTCGGTGGATGGGCTCGACCCCGTCCAGTCCAAGCCGTCGGATGGCACGCAATCTCCTGCGAGTCGCGTCGGTCGGTTGTCGAGGCGCCGGCATGTACCCGTTCTTCTCGTAAAACTCGCGTATCCGCTTTTTCTCGGCGACGAGATCGATTTCGAGATCGGCCGCGACGACCGAGCCGGAACTATTGGTGGCAGAGTCTGCATTATCTTCGGCGTCGAGCGGACGGCCCGTGGGCGCGGAAGTAGACGTGTGAATGGTGTTTGGCGTATGATGAGGTCCTCCGCCCGAGTCGCCACGAGACCGGCGAGAACCGCGTGAACTGTGCTTGGAGCCGGTTCTTCCTAGCTTTGGTCGCGGTGGTCGAGGTGACAACGGGCCCTCCTCGGGAGAAGACCCACTCGATATCACACCCTTCTCCTTTTCTTGCTTCCTCCGCATGATCGCAGCCTCCCGGGCTTCTCTCATCGAGCCCTTGCTCCCGGTGCTTCCCCTGTCTCTCAACGAGCCCTTACTCCCGACGCTTCCCCTGTCTCTCAACGAGCCCTTGCTACCGACGCTACCCTTTGACCGGATCCGCTGTTCCCTGACGGTCATGTCTTGCCTGTTCTTGTCGTCGTGCTGTGCCATCATGTCGCGTGTGAGGGGTCCCGAGGGTCCCGTGTCCGGGAGAGGAGCGAGAGGGAGTGAAATCGAGGTATGGTGCTTATGCCTGATTGTCCTGTCTGATGAAAGGGATTTCGATGGGGTGCCGCCTTCGGGCAACGCGTTCTTCATGGCTTGGAGATCCATGGAATCCGTATTGAGCTGGTGCTCCTCCAACGACGACGGTGTCCGTGCCCCATCTTTTTCTTCATCACTGGACGACGCCATGTTCGGAATGCCGGGATCCTGGTTCGCTGCGCCAGAGGTTGACGTTCTGGGATGGTCGTCCGTGTGCTTGGGACCATCCGAGTCCGTTGCGGCGCCAATGTTGGGCGAGGATAAAGGAAGGGGTAAGGACGTGGTGGATGGCTCTGCGTGTGCGACGGGGTCTTCCTTGACTGGGGCGAGGTTTCCGGTGACAGGAGCATGGTTTTCCGTAAGAGTCGACTTTGCTGTCGTAGGTTCCGATTCTTCTATCGTGATGTCTAGACCTCCGTCCGTGGGTTCCGGTCCCGTACGAGACGTTTTACCTTGCACACGAGCAGCGTTGGGATCCGTCGAAAACGAGCGGTTGAAGTAGTGTCCATAGGCATACCTGTATGTTGCGAATAAGCACGGACTATCATCACACAAAAGAGCTGAACGGACCTCGAAACGAACTTGTCCCACTCCTCCTGGTCCTTGGGCGGTGCCATTGCGGAGTCGCTCTCGCTCGAGCGTTCGGGATCGCTTTCCCCCAACATCATGGTCGCCCGTCCAGACTCTTGCCTTGGGTCAATGGCTAAAAGCGATGAGCGGAGGCGAGGGAATGGTATCCGTCGATGCGCAGTGATAAATCACGCGTTCGGGACTGGATGGAGATGGGTCAAGACCGACAGAGCGATCTACCGGATCGAGTCTGTTGACATCTAGTCAGTCACCGGAACGGAGGTGGAGGGCGGCGTGCGAAAGAGCGAGATCTCGGGGGTGGGTACGTGTGGAGACTGCTTTGGCGATGGGATGAGGGTGGTTGAGGCTATGTGCGTGCGTGCGTGTGTCTCTAATTGCAGCGTGGTGGACAGTGACAGGACGCGCCTGGTGGATGGATGAAATGAAAAAGCAAAAGGGGACGGGTGCGTAAATCGAATCCTCATTCGGAGGATCTGGACCCGGCAAAAGTCCCCCTGAGAACGAGTGGCCCCCTGAGAATGAATGCTCATGTCGGTTGACTATTCTGAATCTATGCATCCACTCGATCCGACATATCAAGCATACAGTAGGAGGAGATGCGGTGATCCTGTTGGCCCATCCGCCGCGATCACGCTCGAGACGCAGCACGTCCCTCTAGCGTATCAGCAACCCGCAGCGCGCAAGGCTGACAGGCTGCCACTGGCCTTGGCTGTACATCGACGTGTTGTACAGGATTGCACCACCGCTTCCACTGAGGTCTCAAACAAACGATCCCTCCCCTCGCAGAACCATGACCTCCCTCTCGAGCTCCTTGACTCGCGCTTCCGACGCCGCCAGTCTCGTCACGGCCGCCTCGTCCCACGACCCAACACCTACCGCCACTGCGTGATGTCAGCTCGAGGTTCGGACGACAAATATAGAATGTCCCATGACTCACCGCCTCCAACCTGGTACACGTATACATGAGCGTAGCACACACACGCTGTCGAGAGCGACTCACCAATTTGATCAATCTCCACATGCGCAGCAGGATCAGCAGCCCGACCAGTTCTTGTTCTCTTCCCTAAACGGTAGCCATGTGCCCATCAGTATCACTACCCATGCCCAGACCCATGTCACAGTCCCAGCCCACTCACGCGCAGGACAATCTCCAGAATCGCCGTGCCGATAATCACCACCGCATCGAACGCATGGAGAAACGCGTCTGTCCCGGCATCAGCACCTCGTTCACCCTACCGCACGCGGAAGGCGGACGACCACCCACGCGGGACCGGTTTCCTCTTCCTGCTCAGCCCAAACCATCTGGCTCCGAAGGCGTAAAAGTCGAGCGGGATCTCGACGAGGAACAAGAGCGTGATCCCGAGCGAGAAATACGAGAGAATCTCGAGCCACCTCGGGAGCTCGGGCTCCTCGAGCGGGGCGAACGAGGTGGAATCGGGCGAGGGGCACGCGGGGGGACTCAGGAAGGCTGGCGCGGCTTCAGCGGATAGATGCAGTGCTTCATGCACGAAGAGACATACTGTACGAGAGGTCGAGGAGGACAAATGTTGCGTCCAACGCGATCTATTTATAGGTGAGTAGGATGGTTTATGACCTTTCTGCAAGCACGCACGAGCGACAAGACGAGACGGTGGGTGTTCTTGCTCTCGAGCCACTCCCCGAGTCGTTTCTGCGTCTCGGAGCCGTGTTCGAGCGATTGGCCTTCTTGCTCTGGGTCGGTATCGCCCGGCGCGAGGGGTCGGACAACGCGCGGTCGGGCGGTGGAGGAGGACGAGATGGACGGGGACTGCTTGGTACGTTGAGGG
>JASZXS010000189.1:441-29650 GCA_035521475.1 Tremellales sp. Uapishka_1 | reverse complement strand
CCCTCGACCGTCCCCCCTCCTCCCGGACCTCGTCCCCGCTTTCCTCTCCTCTCTCTCACCTCCAGCCGGCGACGTCCCTCTTCTCCAACGCCAGCGCAAGCAATTGGAACTGGTGATCCTCCACGTCTCGCCCGACCGGAAATGGAACCACGTCAAAGTCCGCATCCACCGCGCTCTCATCTCACTCTGGGCCCGCTATTTGTCCGTCCTGAAGCAGCTTCACTCTCTCGATGCCCTCCGTGACCCCGCCTCCAAACATGGATCACGGCCGCAATTGGGGGCATCGCGTTTTCTCCCTCTGCTCCTTTCTCTCGTTCGCACCGCTCCCTCGCTGCGGTCCCTAGGGAACCGACCTTCGTTGTCCCACTGTCCCGACAGACTCACCGTGGAGAGTGTGCTGGAGATCATGGCAGACTTGCAAATCCCGCCCTCGGCAGCCCAACTCCGACTCGTACTTCAGCACTACGCTCTTCCGGACCTGATCGACCGGCGCAACCTTCACCGAAACATGACGCCGCCCGAAACGCGCGCCCGGCGTGACCGCGCACAAACGGCTCTCGGCATTAAAGAGACCGCGGAGGACTGGCAGCGGCGCCAGGGACTGCACGAGATCGCGACTCGCCTGCTGGGCCACTTTGATCCCGCCGGTCCGGTGTCGGTTTTCGAGGACGACAGGTTCTGGCAGGACAACACGTACCAAGACCTCCTCGGTCTATCGACGACCGCAGACGAAGTCGTGCTTTCCAGTCTCGAGGAAGCGGGCTTATTCCCCTCGATCCCCGCGCCTCTTCTGGCAGAAATGGACTACTGGAAAACGAAGCGGGACGAGAGTCTGGACCAGTGGCTCGCCATGATCCGCGCACCCACAGGCGTCCTCTCCCAGTGGGAGAGCGACGCGGCGGCAGCACCGACTGTGGGCGAAGGTCGCCTACTGTGGCTGATGGTACGCGAACGACTCTTGCCTGGACCCCTGCGCTCCGCACTTGCGCTTGCGCTCCCGTCGCCTCTCGAACTGCTCCGCTACAGCCTCGGCAAGCCTGACTCGCCGCCGCGAGCCCATCCGCAGGAGATTCGTATCGTCTCGATCATCGTTCGGCTCTGGGCACACTACTCGCACCACCAGGACTTTGAATTCTGCGTCTCCGTGCTTCAGGTGCTCGTCTCGGACGTTCGTGCGCCGCCGAGACTTCCAAAGCGCCTGCTCACACGCATGCTTTGCTCGCCGAAGACCCCGGAGCAGATGGGGGCGCTCTTACCGCTTCTGAACCGTTTGGAGGCGCCCACGCTCGCGCTAGAATTGAAGGGAGACGTGCTTAGGCGATTGAGGATGCTGGCCGCGTCGGCAGGAGAGGTGGATTTGTTGGAGAGCTTGTACGAAAAGTGGGGGCTGGACGAGATCGATCGCAGGGGCCGGAGCGGTACGGGCTAATGACTGGTGGCTGTTTCGCGTGGACGCCTCGGCATGAATCTTGTATCGAAGTAGCGTAGACTGCTCGGACCTCTGCTGGACATCGTGTCCGCCCCAGGTAATGCCCATTCTATCACCGAGCAGTGGCCTTGGGTTCCTCTTCTAAGCTCAGTGCATCTCGATGTGCGTTTCACCGGTTGATCGCGAGCTATCTTCGGCCCGCCCACCAGTCTGCCGTCTGTGCGAGCTTCTTATGGTGAGCGACAGTCGAATGGCCCAATACTCCTCGTCGCCGGCGGCATGCTTTAGAGGTCCAATCATGGCAAATAGAACAACATTGCCCGTACAATACTGCACAACACGCCATCTCAATCCACCTTCTTCCGGCCCCTGTCTCTCGTTCCCTTGCTCCCCGCGCTGAAGCCCCCGATCGCCCAGGCTCCCTCAACCAACTTCTTCGTCCCCCATAGCCAAGCGCGGAGGTACACTCCAAACGAGAGCACTGTGCTCGCAACTGCAATCCATTCTGAATCGCGCCACACTACGCCCCCAAACTGCAAGACCAGAACGATCGGGTAAACGACCTTTGCCCACTCCATGAGCCCATTGCATCAGATTGGAGAGAGGCATGACTCACGTATCCGAGGGATCTGATCCAAGTTGTCTGCAAGGAAAAGGGCGAATACCCAATCACGTAATTCCACAAGAGAGTCGTCAAGGCGATAACAATCCGCCCAGAGATATCGCGGTGAAAGGATGACCCCAGGCTGCTGATTGAACGATCAGCGAATCGACTTCGGCAGGATTGAGAACTCACCCGAGAGCAGCGACGTTACTGATCAGGACCCCGAACTCCCAGATCTCGTCCTCCGTCCCCACGCCCTCGGCTCCTCTAGCGCTTCCGCCTCTGAGCGCCATGAGCAGACAAAGCGGCATCAGAGGTAACACGATACTTTCCTCTTTGGCGTAGAGCGAGACGAGATAGACGGATAGCGAGGACGTAAACAGGGCTACTGGAAGCAAATTGATTGTTGATGGCGGAAGAGCAGCGGAACTATTCGTGCTGGGCGACGAGGTAGTTTCGACGAGGATCTCTGGGACAGATCGTAGGGAGCAACTCGAGTATAGGAGGATGAGGGTGGTGGGAATGAGCGAAATGATTGTCATAAAGGTCGCGAGCTGACAAGAGTCAGTCGACAAACAGTCGAAGTTGGACGTATACAGAAGAGCTTACTCGACTGATCCCTGAGGGGCGCAGGAGGTTGCTCCAGTCTAGTATGGCGCTGCTTGCACCCCAGAAGCTCGCCACATCATTTTGAGGTATGCCTTGACCTTGTCTATTAGCATTCATCCTCTGGCAGGTCTTAACGGGCAACGAATCTCACGTTCAGGCGCGTTAACCATCTTCCACATCGTTGCCCACTGGTCATTCCCAGATAACGAAGGAATAGCGATAAAGCCAAAGGTTGCGGATGCCATAAGCCCTATCTTGAGCAGGAGCATCATCCTATCGAATAGTCAGCTTCGCTTTGGGCAAACACCGTTGCTCGATCTACCCATCCCGACCGCTGAGCCATATACTCTTGCTAAGCAGATAGCATCCAATGGCAGGTGCGTAAAACAGCGATGCCTTCTGGATCCACACCGCCAGGCAGAAGAGCGCAAATGCTCGCATATCCTGGTTTCGCGACAGACATTGCAGCGATAATAGTGAGATACCTAATATGACTGTAGTGTGGCTAATCGGTAATCAGCTGAAGATTGCGTTTGTGGATACGGACCCGTGATCCAGTAGAAAAAATGGATGAAGTAAAACCGTCATGATTCCCGTCATCTTTGATGGCGCCGTGGGTCAGTACCATCGCTTCCCTGGGGAGTTTCCATCCTACCTGCGAACGCCAACTTCTTCCCCCGCGCTTGCCTTCAGCCACCATCCATCCAATAACAGCTGACCACCACACGAAATTCTCCAGACCTATTTTGGCGATGCGTGTAGACCGAAGTGAAGAAGAAAAGTAGTTGGGGTTGATTTTTTTCGTTCTAACTTGCCATCAACAATCCTGTGTCAAGCTGGTAGTCTCAGAGGGTAGATGAGCACATACAAGAACGCAACATATGGAACTGACACAGCTCTCATAAATGGAGCACTCGTTTAGGATACTGGAATACTCACGTTGAAGTATCGTGCCCTCCGAAGTGCTGTTAAACCAACCTTCCGCCACTTCAGACACAGCGCCCATGCTCTCCCCTTCCTGGACATCTTCGCCACATTTAGCACTCCAACATGCCCATCATCTCCCCAGACTCACCTTCCTCAGCTCTCGACAGCTCGACTGCAATCTTGACTAAGCCGACAGCCGCTAAACCAACAGCTAACGACATTCCACTCCATCCATTCTTTGACATGATCCGCAGCCACCTCCGCAACGGAGAATCATACTTCAGCGCCAAGAGCGTGCTCTTCGCCTCGCGTTCTCTGCGCCGTTTATCTCGTCGCTCTTGCACAGCCGACTGCAGTTCCGGTCTCCATGCTGAAGAAGTCTGAGATGTTGTCGAGAGTGTACGGTCCCGCGGTGGCGGAATGAGGGAGGCCGAGAGAGTATGGGAAAGACGTGGTGACGGGTACCCGCCATAAGCCGACGATGTGGATGGTTGAGTCGAGAACGACGCGAGAGAGTCGAGATCTGTTTCTGACCTGATGGTGTTATAAGAATGGATCCGCTGACACGCGAAGGGCGGCGTGGGATGTGGGACTCACTCTAAAATGCTCCCCCTTCTCCTCGCTTCGACCACCTTATTAGCCCGATGTTGCTCATACGATATCCTAGGCATGTCTGGCGCTTGATGTTCTGCGGCGTCTATCCCATCTAGAGTGCAACAACAACTTGATCTCATTCCTGCGGTAGACTCGGTGAACTTGGCTGGTCGAATGGAAGTCGTGACGTCATCTCCTGTCCACCGGGCTCGGTGGAGGTTGTTCTGTCTGTGCACAATCCAAGCGGTGCTCTCTCCTTTTCGTAACATCAACATCAGTTCGTATCATGGCGGGGAGGGCATGCCCAGTGTGCAGCGAGGTGGTTGAAGCCGATGACGACGCGTACAATCATCACGTCAACGCGCATTTCGATGAGGTGACAACGGATGCTCTTGTCGGGGAGCATCAAATAGTCTCGCTGGAAGACGAGCTCATGGAGTACGCACATTCCTCATCCTCATTCCTCGAGCCACTGACAAGTTATCATTCTGCGTAGACCAGAGCCAGATTCGCTCTCCTGCTTCGTCTGCGGATACCCACTAGACCTCCTTAACCCTGCGCAGAGGGACTCGCACGTCAACTCGTGTCTGGGTTAGTCTCTTCTCTTGGGTTTCTCTATCATCTCGTCTGAACCGCCGCAGATGGCTCGAGTCGACAAGGTGGGGAAGCTGGCGACTCACCAATAGGTTTGGGGGAAAACCCCATGTTTGGCGGTCAAAAGGCAGCCGATGGCTGGGTCGAAGTGGGTTGGGATGGGCCAGCCGAGCCAAACGAATGGTTGCAGCGAAAAGTGGATAAAGGGGATCTATGGTTGGTACCTCTTCCTCTGATATGAGGCCAAACAGGTTACCAACACTGAGATCTGCTTCTCAGGTGGGATCCGATCAGAGGTCCCCCAGTAGCTAGTTCAATGCCGACGAATGTTTCTCCTGGTATGTGTAGCCGGCGCACGGAATCTCGAGATACTGAGTCTCATACTCAGGAGTCATGTCGGTCTTGAAATCGATATTGGACGCGTCCGTCCAGCGAAGGGTATCGAAGTCGGCGGTACTATGTAGAGATGTCGTCCACATCAAGGGCGCATTCATGTTTGACAATGGTGAATCCACTCGCCTGTTGCGTCCTATATGCTGATCAATGTCACAGTTTGGGGCTGCGGGTAAGCTCGCATTCACATGTTATTCAGAGAGCTCAGCTAACGGAGAACAAGATATCGAAACGCTCTCATGGCGATCTCCTCCTTGTTGATGCACAAGCCGACATACAGGCCTGTTTTCTCGAAAGAGAAAAACGGAGCCGAGCCAGGAGTCAGGCGGATCCAAGGCTGGATGGAGGAAGCATGGGCGGAGGGATATGACGCAGACGGGAGGGAACACTTCAAGGGGAAGATCTTGGGGACAAGGAAATGGATCGGTACTGCGGGTTAGCTGAAAGCTCGTCATGTGCGAGATTCTACTGATGGTGTACAGATCTGCATGCTATGTTCTCCTTCAAAGGTATACCGTGAGTTATTGATCGTATTCATCGTCTTGTCAACAAGATCAGAACGATCGGGAACTAATGGATGCGTCTCAGTTGTAATCTCTGTATGTCCATCGTGGACCTCTTAGCTCTCGCTGAACGCGCTCGGTCACTCGTATAGACGATTTCGGTAAAACGAAAAGTCCCAGTGGGAAGGTGGAAACGCATAAAACTTTGCAAAATTGGGTCAAGAAGTACTTCGTATGTCCTGCTCAGGATCTTTGCCTTTATGATTTTGCTAATTGGTCGGCACTACTTCAGGACGCAGATCCGATGTTCCATAGCGTCTCAGCCTCGGCTGTGGATGTGATCATGCGCACAAACGAAGACGGTTCTGGAAGAGGCGAAGTTGTGCGACAGAGCAGTCGCTATCCCCTCATGCTGCAGGTATGTCTAACCGGAAAACGGGTGCTGAGATAATCGAAGCATTCTGGTCATTCGAGAACGATAGTGGGATATGAAGAGAATGCCCGCGGGGATATCAACCTGCTACTATTCGATCCGGGAAGGTACGTTAGCCACGAGAAATGGCTTATCCCATGAATCAAGGACAATGCCCAAAGATATCCGGTCGGAAGGGATCGAACGGACACGCGGATCTCGACAAATGATGTTCCCCTGCAAGAATTCCGTTCCAGCAGAATCGAGACCGAAGCTTGGAGCTGTACCATTCTCACCGCCCTACACCAATGGACGAGACCCTTCGGAACTGCGCGAGATTCCGCGTCAGAAGAGGCCTGCGAGTTCGAGTTCGAGCTCGGAAGAAGGTTTACGCTCGTACCCTGTCAAGGTGGATGACGATGAAGCGATGGATTCCGGTGGATGGGTGAGAAAGAAGAGCAACTTGATGGGCAAGTTTGGGAAGGGGAAGGGGAAGACTTCTGGGGGAGCAGCGGAATGGGAGAGCCAACCTGTCAAGGCGTTAGGGTACTTCAGAGCCAATCTGGGTAGTCTCAAGTGAGTGGTATTGTAAGGTTTTAGCTACAGGAGCTGACTGTCTGTGGTACTAAGGCACGCAGAGTATCAAGTCTTGGCTTTTACCGGTGGCGATATTCTGACGGAGGAGGAAAAGGAAAAGAGGAAGAAGGCAAGTAGCACGCAGGTAAAGTAGGTCTGAGGGAAATAAGGCCAGAAGGCCCTTCCTCCAGGTCTAGATATTGCTTGATACCCAGCAACGGATACCATGATTCGTGTATTGTAGCCCATTCTGTAAATGTCTGGATATACCAGTGACCAAACCACTTTACGGAACCAAATCGCGAAGTTGAAAGTCCACCACCGTTCATCGACTTTTCGCCTGTAACACATCACCACGTCGATCACCAAAACCTCGATGCGGTACCATGCTCGCATCAGTCCAGCGACCCTCCTACGTCGTCGTCAAGCGTCGGCGCCCTTCATCACCCTTTCTCTGGCACGGAATGCGTCGACCAACTCTGTCTTTTCCTTCTTTTCCCGCTCGAAACCGCAACCACTAGTCCCGGCTTCCTCCTCCAAAGATGTCTTTCGCGCAGCCGTCCAGTCAGCAAACATATCACAATTGATATCGGCTTACAACTCGCTCGGATCGCGCGAGCTATCAGCGGCCGAGCTGACCACTGCCATGCAGGTCCTCTCCGAGACGTCCTCTGGATCCGGGTTGCCCCTCCTTGGGCGGCTTTACGCCGACTACGAGCGACAGGGCTACGTCCCCTCCGGACGCCATCATCGGATGATGTTCTACGGCCTGGTGAATGGCGGCAAGTCCCGCGAAGCGCTTTCGTTTGGGAAACTGCACGTGGGCGAGATGGAGGCGCGGGAATGGCGGAACCTGCTCAAGGGGATCAATCCGGACGACCGGGAGCTCGTGGGCGAGACGGTGGAGTGGATGAAGGAGCTGGACGTGATGAGCCAGAGCTGCTACGGCGTGCTCTTGCGCAATATCTGGAAGCGGCCGTACGGCGATCTGGAACGCCGGAGAGAGAATACAGAACGGATCCTCGCCGAAGTGGATAGCCGTGGACTGGCGCTCAAGATCCGTAGTCAGACGGATCTGGTGCGTGTGTATCTCGGTCTCAAACAGCTCGACAAGGCGGAGGAGATTTCGAGGAAATGGGACAAGGAGGAGAACCGGGACGTCAAGGCTATGTGGAACACGTTGATCGCGGTGGAGATTGAGAAGAGGGACGACCATGGGGTCGAGAAGCTGTGCGAGGAGATGCGGCGGAACGACATGATCCCGCCCGCGGTCGCGCTGGACTACTTCATCGAGCGGTCGCTGAACACGGCCTCGTCCTCGAGAATGGAGCGACGGGAAATAATATCACTGGTGGGATCGGCCGAGAAGAAGGTGGGAATGGAGGCCGGCGTGGAGAGCTGGGCCCGGGTGGTCAAGTGGGTTTTGGAGGGAGGTGGTCAGTCGGGGAACAATACATTGGCCATGGAGGTCTACGACGAGGTCCGCGGACGGGGCCTGGTGGTCGATAACGATTTTGCGAAACCCCTCATCAAGCGACTCTGCTCGGCGGTGCCGGCCGATCTGAATACTGCGATGGACGTGTATACCGACCTCGCAGCCAACACGACCCCCTCGCTCTCGATCTACCACCTCCTCTTGACAGCGTGCGCGCGATCCTCGACGTCGCGGACAAATACCGCGCCCGCCATCCGGCTGCTGAATGACATGCGGGAGCGTGGACTGGCATTCACGTCGACCGTCGTGACGTCGCTCGTGATCGTCTCGATGAAGTCGAGCGCGAGCTACGAGGACGCCTTTAACGTGTATGCGCACTTCTACGCGCTGAACAAGACGGCGCTCGACGAGGCGGGCTACGACGCCATCCTCACGGCCTACCTCGCGCTCGCTTTCCCGGTGTCGGCGTCGGCGTCGGCATCGGCGATCCCGCCCGCCAATCTGATCCTGGAGATCATGAAGGATATGCGCAATTCAGGCTTCCACCCGGGCCCGCGCATCCTCACGTCCCTGCTCTCGCTGTACGGGAACCTCGCGCTCCAGCCGGCCGCGCTCCCGCTCTACGACTACATCTACCGCGACTCGCGCCTCGTCGGGATCCTGGGCTGTATCCGCCACATCCACACCATCATCAAGCTCGACCCGAACGTCGAGGTCGACATCCCGCTCCTGAACGCCCTCATGAACGCGTACCAGAAGACCGGCGCCTTCGTCGAGGCCTTTGAGGTCTGGGACGAGCTCGTTGAGCGCCGCCCGCGCGAGGCGGAATCCGGGAAAGAGGCGTACGGGCCATCCATCAACATCGTCCTCGACGCGTGCGGGTACTCTGACTCGTTTGCGCGTGCCGCCAAGGCGTGGAAATGGGCCAACAGGTGGGCGCTCGTGCGCTCCAACGAGAACTGGCAGGCGTGGTTGGAGTGTCTGTGTCGGCTAGGGAGGATGGAGATGGCCTGGGAAGAGCTGGGCGAGATGAAAAGGACAGGGCGCGAGGTCGGCAGGAAGGAAGTCGGGATCTTGTGGAAGTTTAGTTGGCGGAACAAAGAGTTCCAGTGGATCAGGGAGGAGGTCAAGAAGGAGTACCCGGAGATGTGGGCGATGCTGGAGAGGGCGCCTCCGGAGAAGAAAACCAAGTAGGTCTTGGGCTAGCGCAGTGTAGGGTGCAATCCGTACCAGACCTCCAATGAAAATTGTATAATCATGCTCCAGTCTACGCGATCTACGCCTTCACTGGCTTTGCAAAAGCCGGTCAATCTAAATCTATGAAAGCCACGACGCATGGGGTTTGTGGGTCAAGTAATGTCTATTGCGGTAGACTTCACACAGATGCCTACTGCTTGCCACCGAGCCTGCTGATCCCGCAATGCGCAGTTCTCTTGAATTGGTTGTATGGCTCATCTTCTCTAGCTCTCCCAGCTCTCCCATCATGACACGTCAATAATAGCTGCATGAGGCTCTAGGTTGACATCCTGCCCACTTCCGTCTCTCCCGATCACTCCTCAAACATGCGCTTCTCGCCCTTGTACTCGTTGTAAAACTTCTTCAGATCCTCGACGTCGTCCTTGGACCCGAGGAAGACGGGACATCGTCCGTGAATGTTGGGCGGGATGATGTCGAGTATCCGCTGGGCGCCGGTCGTCGCCACACCGCCCGCTTGCTCAGTCAAGAATGCCATCGGGAAGGCCTCGTAGAGCATTCGCAATTTGCCTATTCGGCATTACCCCTCATCAGTTTCCGCACGACTCCAGCCTGACGAGATAATTCCAAGGGACCCACCGTCTTTCGACTTCTTGTCGTCTGGGTAGCCAAAGATGCCGCCGTACAGGAGCGTTCGGTGGACGTCTGCAACCATGGACCCGATGTATCGCGCCGAGTAAGGCTTGCCGTTCGAGGGGAACTTGATGGATTCCAAGTAAGAGACCGTGGGCGGGTAGAAGTGCATCGAGTTGCCCTCGTTGAACGAGTAAATTTTGCCTCGCGCCGGGATGGTGATGTCGGGATGGGTGAGGATAAACTCGCCGAGTGCCTGGAGGGAATAGTTTATCAGGCCTAGGGTCTGCAAATGGATCGGTAGTAGACTCACCTCATCGAGTGTGAATCCGTGCACACCCTGTCCGGTGGACAAGACAAGATTGCAGGATGATCCATACCTGGGAAGAATCAGTTTGTCGTTCACATTCCGAGGAAGGCAGAAAGAAACACACATCGTGTACCCCGCGGCCACCATCTCTTTTCCTGGTCGCAGGACATCCTTCACCGAGCCATTCGAGCCCTCTTCCTGCAACATATCGGCGTCAGATCGTGGAACACTTCCTATGGCTCAGGTCGCCAGGCCGACTTACTACTTTGTAGACACCAAAGATCGTTCCAACATTCACTCCTGCATCAATGTTGGAGGACCCGTCTAGAGGGTCAAACACACAACAGCTGGGGCATGGTCAACCACTACGCGCAAGGAACCAGATGTCACATACTATGCCCCACTCGAGCCCTTGACTACGATGGCTTCCTCAATTTCCTCAGAGACCATGACCGACACCTTTCCACTCGCCCGCAGCGCATTGACCATGATGTCATTCGAGAGGACGTCGAGCTTCTTCTGGTCCTCGCCCTGAACGTTTTCCGCGCCCGCCAGTCCGACCAGGTTGATGAGCCGGGCTTTACGGACGTTCGAGGCGATGTATTTGGAGGTCACCTGGTCGGTCGTCAGCGCGAGTGCATTGAAACAAAGGGGCTGGACTCACCTGGATGGCAATGAGCAACATGGTCAGGTCGCCTGTGGCGTCTTTCCCGAGCGCATATTGCTGGCTGAGAATGTGTCGCGTGAGCGTGATGAGGTCCGTCGAGGGAGGTTCGAGCTCTGCCGTTCCGGGTGCCGACATTATGGATGAAGATGTAGATAGATATGGAAGATGGAGAGCTGTCAAAAGCCACGCGGTCAGACGTGAGGAACGACAAAGGAGGGACCACCCTGGACTCACAGATAGGAATGGCCTGAGGAACCTGTTCGTGATATGCGCAGGATGGATAGTGCTGTGACTGATGCCCGCGACAATATTGCAATGGATCACAAACGGAGCTCCATGTTTCCCATCTCCCACCCGGCAATTCGAGGGTAACCCAACCTCGCGCAGTCTCCGGCTTCTTTCGGCCCGGCACTACCATCCTCGAGCGGAGCCCCGCTCATCGGGAATACACGGGTCAACGAAGGACCATTGCAACATCCAGTGCATTGGTGTTGCACGAGCAAGACTGTCTGGGTAGTGCTGCATCGAAATTGAAAGGTTGAAGTAGCATGTACTCAACTTGCTTGCTGCGCTCACTCGATACTAAAGGCAGTAAGTTCGATGGCTCGCAGCGAGCTCGGTTGACCCGGGAAGGCAGAATCCAAGTAGGAGGGTTGCCAGCAAGACATGCGTTTCACGTGATTCTCCCAATGGCCAAGAAGGACATGGCATGAGGATCCGCCTTCTGTTTTTTAATGCTTGATTGTGCGGATGGACGAGCCCAACTTCCGGCGGCCGAAGAGAAAGATCTTCAGGAGTGCGCCACTACCTAGATCTTGCTTCTTCGATCTGGCCGACTGCAATCTGCCATTCTGCTTGTATGGGTCAGCTTCTTGGGGCGCAGCTCGATGGATTAAACGGGTCGGACTGTTCAGTAGCACCGAGCGCGAGGTAGAGGCTACATGACAAGGGTGGTCGTCTCGCCTCGTCAATCTACGTGACGGCGTTATCTCCTTCGATCGCGAAGACGACGACTTCCTTCTCGATGTATCATACGCTTATCTCTTCCTACCGGACTTCGCGGGCGGCGTACCTGCAGTCTCCCTATTTCTCGCTTCACGAGGAGAGGGGAAAGCCGGGGTGGAGTGCCGGAATCAGGGTCGCAGTCCGAACCTCCACCTTGGCTTTCGATCACGCCGGCAGGTCTTCTCTCCTCTTGCTTCACAACCGGGCTTTGTCGTCAACGGATCCCTGCAGCAGCGATCACGTAGTATCGCGTCGACCCTGTTGGTTTAGTTATTCCGCTTTACACTCAAACGGCATCCGACAGAGATCGTCACGGAACATACCAGCTGGCACCTCTGCTCCACCCAAGCCACGCCGATGGCTCAACACAGTCCTGAACGCCACAAAGACACGCGCGTGAGTGGGCGATCTCATACACCCCTGCTCCATCGACAAGACTTGCCATTCGTTGTGTAATGCACTATCCTTGTGCGCGTCCGTGCCGAATAAAGGCTGTTCGGCTCAAACGTTGAAACCGGCTCGGTGCCTATATAATCCAAATCCTATTTCTTTCTATTCGTAAATCCGATCTGATAGTCCAATCCGGCACCAATTAACCAAACATTTCCTTGGCTCACCGCGTCCTCTTCGACCACTGACCATGGGCAGTTGCTGGTCATACGAGTCATCAGACGACGGCTCCCCTCCTTCGCCCAATCCCATCCCGGGCCCTAGCTCATCGAAATCCATCCCGATGAAACCTCAAAGCTCCTCCCTCCACGTCCTCCGATCGCACGCAACATTGCCCAACCCGAAAGCATCTTTACCACCCAAGGTGCTGCTGCTGCAAACACCGCAGACGATAGCGATCTTCGACGCATTCCCGAAAGCGAAATACCACTTCCTGGTACTACCTCGCTATCCCTTCCCACCGCACTCCGATCCCAGCTCTAAAAACAGTATATGTAAGCTGGACGAATTAGACGATCTCACCAGTCTACTGCGGAAGAGCACTCGCGATGTTCGAGAAGAGATCCTGAGGAACATGATGGATACCGCTCGGGAGGTGGAAGAGATGATCAGGGACGAAATGTTCAAGTCGGAGGGGTTTGAATGGAAGGTGGATATCGGGTTTCATGCGATCCCCTCCATGAAGTAAGCTTTTCTGTTTCTTTACCTACTCGTCACGGGCGGGAATGCTGATCTGGCGTGATCCTCAAAGACACCTCCACCTGCATGTCATATCCGACGATATGAGCTCCGTGGCGTTGAAGACGAAGAAGCATTACAATTCATTCCGGCCCGATCTCGGTTTCTTCATCGATATTATGGAAGTCCAACGCTGGGCGCAGGAAGATCGCCAGTTCATCACCGAGAGAGTCTCGGTATGTTTCCCCCTTGTACCGTTATTTCTGCTTTTGACCCTACAATTCAGGCATTACCAGAGGCAGAGACTTTGCTGAAAACACCATTATCGTGCTTTAAATGCGACGAACCATTTCACAATATTCCGAAATTGAAACAACACTTGGAGACCGAGTTTGCAGATGAGAAACGAAAAGAAACGCAAAGGATGAAGAGGGAGGGAAGGCGTCGCGGTGGCGAGGATGACTTTTTGTGAGCATCGACGAGGAAGGTAAACCAAACACGCATTACTGTAGCACTAAGTTGGATTTCGTGTCATGTCCATATTTACTGGCATCCTGTATTGGTCTGATGCTCGAGGCTTGGCTCTCGATGCGATCAACGTATCCTCGAACGCTCTGATAACCGTCCAGACTAGGACCTGCTATTATAGGGTACGACAATACATAAAGCTATCTCACATGACATCTTCGAGCTGCTAGGCATTACCAAATATCTCTGTCAATCTCTCTTTTCAGACTTCTCAAAAACGGATACCCCATCTCATTTCTCACCCGAATGATCTCGAACAGGTCGATATCTAGCTGGCGTTCAAAATGTCCCTGACGAGAACGGTCAGCTATATCAATGGGTCTATCTGAAAGTGACTGACTCGGGACATTCTTCTTTCCGGTCACCATCGACAAACCCTTGGCGAGGATGGAGCGGGGTGCTAGCTCTTTCTGATCGCCGATTCGTCTCGGTAGAATTCGCGTACCGCACCCTTGACACGCTCGCTGCAGGGTCTGTGAGGCAAGCTTCGGATCCGCTGCTACCCTTAGAGCCTCGCAATCCGATCGAACGCACGCCCAGATCTGCCTGTTGGCGAGACTCGCACCGTACGTTCGCACGACGTCGATCTTACCACCACAGTAACACCTCATTCTCAGCTTCTTTCCTTCGGCCATTCCTAGGCCCCTACTGCAGGTCGGACAGCAGATGTCGTCTTTGCTTGGGTGGTATAGATACGCCGTCCCTGCGTACGCCAGAAGCTGGCTCGAATTTTGGCCGCAGCCCTTCAAACAGTAGCCATGGTCGTCGAGGATAAAGTAGCATTTGCGACAAATTTCTTCAGAGTGTTCGTCCTTGGCGTTGAAGTTGATGGCTTCGAGTCCAAGAGTAGGTCGGTTCTCCATCTGCTGATTCCAAGCGTTGGAGACGGATTCGGGGACGGGATTCCTATGGACCTTGGGGTCTGGCTTCGCAGGAACCGGGGGTGGCAACGCCGGATTTCGAGAGGAGGACGCCACCGGGACGGGAGCCTCGGTACGGTAGGATGGGGCAGGAGAGGAGGGTCGCTGGAGAGCGTCTCGACCAGTGACCCGTCTGGATCGCTGCAAGGAGAAGGGTTCGCGAGCCAGTGTGTCGTCAGGCGTGATAGTTTGGACTCGAGTATGTCGGGAGCCCGGATACTGAGGATCTCTGGGCGACGGAACAGGAGCATTTCGCTTCGACATTGTGGGTAGACAAGACAAAAGTCTTTAGTAAAGAACGAAGCGCCGGGGTAACGTGTGTCGAGCAACGCCTTCTTATGCCTGGAGAATCGAGGGAGACACACAGCGACACGCCTTAGCGGTACTGTCGGAATTTGGGCATAGGGCGGCGAGGAAGGATCGCTATCCTCCCACTTGCCGGAAACCAGCTACTTGCATTCAAGGGGCTTTAGACTGACCAGAAGCGATCACTATCGCATAATCGCGTTGTACCTTCTTCTTCCCGCTGAAACCGTCTTTAGCAAAACATTTCTTGAGTCGTCAGGAAGCCGGTATCAATGGACTTTTGACCCGCTCAAAGGAAGCCCCGTCCGAGCAGGGCACATGATTCCTGCGCGCAGCGTCCAGAACGGTGAGATCGAGTGACGCTAGTGGGAAAACTTTTTAGAGATTTACTACTACCTTTCCGGCCGGTACGACTCGAGCACTTTTGTGAATAGAGCTTTGTGTCATGACGACCATCCAGTTTTCGGACTGAAGCACAATGTTGTGTCCGAAGCCAAAAGGACACTACGGCGCACACACCCTCGGAACGTGTTTGCACAGCAAGTAAGCGATCCTAGCTCACTGCTGTGTGAGTCAGGACCGCCCTTTGTTGTTTAACTTGCCTCAACTCACTGCAGAACCTCATCTTTCGCGTTCTCATCATGTCACAGACGTCCACTCCATCGTTGTTTGATCTGCCTGGCCCGCCGCCGCAGGCCTCCGATGCCTACAAGGTACCCCCTACAACTGCGTACAGCAGCTATAGTCGCTCCTACTTCGAGTCCACCAGTCCCGCCTACGGAACTCGCTTTTTCATTAAACGATCAACCACCCCGGCAGAATGGTGTGCACAAAAAGATCAAGCAGGCACACCCCTGTATCGCCCAGGCTACAGCAAAGAGTCCCTGCAGAACGAGGCACTTGCGATAGCGTTCGTCAAAGAAAACACTACGATCCCCGTTCCGACTATCGTCGCCGCTTTTGAGGATCGAGGATGCTTCTACATCATCGAAGAATTCGTCGACAACTCGATAGGTGCCGATCAACTCAGATCTGTAACTGACGACTACGAAATCGCCGAAGGCATCGTGCGCGCTCAACTCAAAGAATTCATGGTTCAGCTGAAGTCTCTAAAGAGTTCCACCATCCGATCCTTTGTCGGGGAGACCCTCTTTCTCGCCTTAGCCTTCGGAGAGAACCTTCCCACCCTCAGTCGAGCTTCCTACATTGAAGATACGTCGGAACCGTACGTCCTATGTCATGGCGATCTAGCCTGGCACAACATCCTCGTCGATCCCAATACCTTCAAAATACTGTGTATCATCGATTGGGAGAATGCTGGTTTCTATCCTCCAGAGGTTGAAGGGTCGTTTTGGAGAGAGGCAGGGTCGTACGTCAGGAAGGAGGGTTCGCCAGAGGACCCCGATCATGTGACAGAGCAGCTATATCGGCTGCGTCGAATGGGCGTGGGAGGGGAGAATGCAGCAAACGAAAGGCTCGCGGAGCTATCAAACCCTTCGTCGACTCCAGAGGAATCTGGGCTGCCGGGCGTGTCAAACGAGGCAGAAGCAAGGGAAGGGAGCAAACATATAGAAGGAAAGCGTCAACAAGGAGCAGCCGCTCAAGATATCGGTGAAGAAGACGCAAACAAACACACGGGAGAATTAACTCAACGTCCCTCGGACGAGGAATACATCAGCTCGTGCGTACTTTTGCCATTTTGCTCGACGCCCGGCTGAAGATGCACCAGTCTTGATCGAGAAATTCGTACCCCGCTGCAAAGGCGCTTACGAGAGCTGGACCTCGACTACCCTGAATCTCGCCCAATCACGGCTGCCTCGCTCGCCGTTCAGGTGGGCATAACGTGTCGAAGCGGTGTCGCCAAGGACTATCGAAATCTCGAATGCGATCTGACCGAAGACTTCATCTCGCTGGAAAGCTGGCGGGAAGCTACCCCCCATTGGTCAAACCGAGGTAAGAATCATACATGTCAGCTCGATGTACCGCTCACTGACTCTGCTTTTGCCTTCCTTAGAAGAGCTTCATCTCCGTAAACTACATAATCTCCTCCCGGCCCTGCATAAGAATCTCGCAGCAGCGTTAGACGCATCCAACGAAAACCTCGAGCACTTTCGAGATTACTTGGCGCGTCTCAAAGAGAGAATGAATGCTCTACTTCTCCGACGGCCGGAAATATCATCCCTCGCGTGGCGAGAGGGGATAACCGACGAAGAAGACCAGCAATACGAGCAATGGAGGGAATCCATAGCGACTATACGTCATCAAGAGCTGCAGGAGCTGGGCAGCACAATCATGCGATATGAGAGGGAAACATGGGATGCGTTCCATCAGGTGAGTGTTTTGTAGAGATCGAATCGATTCTGACAAGGTCGATCTCCTCGGTGGCTCAGTTTGCCTCCGACTTGCTGGTACTCGCCCACTCCGCCAAATCGATCGTGCCTTTCCTCACTGCTAACAGCAAAGCCAATGTCGAAAATCCGGCTCTAGTCGTCGCAACGAACAGAGCGAGGCACCTGCTTGCCGGAGGCAGCGGAGGTTGGCAAGCTCGGGTAGTGGATCTTGGTTTCGAGCAGGTCATTGAGGCTGAAAACTGCCAGGAGACTGCGGCCGAAGCGGAAAAGAGAATGAACGCATATTAAGAGACTGAACGCATGAAACACAACAGGTCTCCCTGTGATTCTCTAAAGTTCTCGTCGCGATACTACCCTATGTTATGTATAGACATTGGGCGATGTGGAGGTACCCCACTCAAAGTATGAGAGGCGGCAACTCATCGAGTTATACCAAGCTTGTTCATCGTCCTCTTGTCTGGCCCCAGCGCTCGCCCACGCTTGTGACATCCACTCAATTGCTACTCTGTCGCGACCGGCAACCTTGTTAATTTTTCCACCTCCTTACGAGCTCTTCTGGTGGTACGGTATTGAGAGCTTTGCCATGGAACGTCTACAGGGCACTGTAGAGACCGATAGGGTGCGACCATTGCTGGGCGAGAAGCGAGACGGGTGGAGATGCGGGTTATTGAGCTGCCTTTCGTACACATGAAAGGTGTCATCTTATGAATCGTTGCAAGCTCCTACAGCCCGTGTCCTGCAGCTGCCACAAACAGCCTGCCACAAAGCCTCTTGGCGTGACTAACCTTTTCTCGATCGGAAGTTTGCGTGCCGGCACCGATCTTCGGCCATCGGGGCGCACGGATGCCCCGTCATTGCATATCGATGATGTCAGTCACGATGCGCGTCCATTGAAAGTGTATATAGACTGGTAGGTCCATTCCTTTCCCCTCTCTTTATCCATTTGATGTCTATCACATCCACACGAGCAGTCCTCTCCACATCCAAAGTACTTACCCGAACCCGACCCCTCACACTCACCCGCAAAATGGCCTCCTCATCCGCTGCCCCTAACTTCAACTTTCCCGAGAAGAAGCCCAGCGCTTCGGAGAAGGCACTGATCGACGATATCTGCCAGCTCTGTATGTCTTCTTCTCTGCCTCCTCCTTAGTGGTTCCTGATGGGATTATTACAGACCAGCTCAAGCCCGTTACTTCCGCCTACGCGCACTACGACCAGAAGGCCACCTTCCACGACCCCGTCTCGATTGCGGAAGGCCTCGAATCCATTGTATGTGCAGATGCCTACACTATCAAACCATGGCTGACAAGACGATCCATCAGAAAGCGCAGTTCAACGGCATGCCCTCCATCTTCTCGTCGTCCGTCACCAAGGCCTTGAAGGTCCTCGACAACCCCGAAGTCGTATGTTCGCGCCCTTCGTTTCCGTCATTCAGGAGCTGACGCTGTAACAGAAACCACCATCGGTGCAGTTCTCCCTCTCTCAGGACTACACGTTCAAGGGCATTGGAACCCAGAAGTTGGTCGACTCGTTGATCACCCTCCACGTTGACCCTTCCACCAACCTCATCACTCTGTAAGTAATACTACTCACCCACCCGGTCAAGCACTCATTGTGGTACCAGTCATGAGGAGCAGTGGGATGGCAAGGAGAACTCGACCGGCGAGGGCGGTTTCTTTGGAAAGCTGAACGAGTTGAGAAAGAAGTCTATGGCCGGTATGATCAACATGGGTGTCTCCAGCACTCCCAAGGACCAGCAGTAGTCGTATCGGACAGCCTCGGTAGTTTACACAATGTAGCCATATTATCCAGCTTTTCAGTCGGGACAGTCTCCCTCATTCCCGTTGCTTTTGCCTTCACATTGATGCACGCCCAGCAAGCATCCCCCAAAGAAACGCATCCGGACCACCGCTTGGCATAGTTTCATCATGGGTAGCTGTTCTACTCCTTCGCTTCTGTTGTCCACAACAAGCCTTCCGTCTTTGAGCAATCTACGAGTCGCTAAAAGACGCCTTTCTCTTCTCTGCGAATGCAGACATGCCTGTGAAGGTCGGATCAGTTTTGTTCTCCTTCCGACCAATCGTCAACATGCCTTCTTTCTGATCATTGGTCGCAAACAGAGCCTGGAACAATCGTCGTTCCAGTCGCAGACCTTGCTCCAACGGCAGATCCAATGCTGATCGTCTCCATCGTCAGCATAACCCATCTGCGGACCCAGACCCGTGATAGATGAACTTGCCGGAATTGACTGCCTCCTTTCCAGCCTGGACGGCGACTCGTCCAAACCCTGCGATCCCCTCACCGACCTCGACGGCTTTTTCGAGCACGTCCTCGCCCTCCTCGACACATCTGCTGACGAGACCCCAGGCCTCGGCGGTCTTGCCATCGATCTTTCGGCCGGTGAGAACCATGTCCATTGCGCGTGCTTTGCCGATCAGGTGGGTGAGTCGCTGGGTGCCCCCAGCGCCGGGAATGATGCCAAGGGTGATCTCGGGCTGCGCAAACGTCGCTGTCGGGGTGCACAGAAGAATATCCGTCATCATGGCCAGCTCGCATCCCCCTCCGAGCTTGGTTGAGATGTCTGTCAGCGAGACCACGTAGATGTACCCAAGGCGCCCATGGATGTGTACAGACAACGCGCAGACTCACCGCGTAGCCCGAAACAGCGCCAATGATTGGTTTTCGCATCCTCGAGATCTGCGTCCAGCTGCCCAGGAAGTTCTCCTTGTAGCATTTGGCGACTGCTCCCCCGACTCAAGATCAGCTTGGTAAACCACCACCGCGAGAAAGGGGACGTGCACTCCAAGTCTTTCATCTCCTTGATATCCGCGCCGGCCGCAAAGGCCTTTTTCGAACCGGTGATCACGACCGCCTTGATCTGATCGTCCTGGTCGGCCTTTTCGAGCTCTTGATTGAGTTGCTCAAACAACGGAGAGGAGAGTGCGTTCAGTGCTTTCGGTCGGTTGAGGGTTAGGATGGCAACGGCTTGCGAGGCGGATCGCGAGGTCAAAACGAGGGGTTCGGCGGCGGTGGTCGACATGGCTCGGAAGGCGAGTGTGAGTGGAATGGTACGGGTCCGCGTGAGGAGCATTGTCGTCGTGACGTGATGGAGAGAAGGGAAAAGCGAGTACGAAGGTCGAGTCTTTGGTTGTGGGTCCGGGAATGGGATTAAGCGAGCGGCGCCTCAAGCGGCAGTCTCCGCCGAACTCCCGTCCTTTCTTTCCCGTTAGATGAGTCGGAAAGCATGGCGGAGCAATACTGCCTTCACTCAATGACCCTGACGAGTGGATCCCGAGTCATTCCCCCCGCCCAAAGCTCTGTCGTCACCCCTGACGCTACCCGACGAAGTCGTCTTCGCGACCTCGTCGAGCTCGAAGACGACGAAGAGCCGTTGCTCGTGCGCATCCAGCGCGTCAGCAAACAGTGTCATGGCGTAGCCCGGGACGATGGTCTTTGGTGCTGCCCAGCGCTGTCCACCAACTGAACACTAGGCCGTCAAGCCCAAGCTTACCCATCCATCCCGCAGCGATCCCAGTTCGCCTCTTTGCGCCAAGCCGGTCAGGCTATCTTTTGATTTACCCAACTGCAACCCGTACTGCTCCCTACCCCCCAAGCGGATCCCGGTGCCCATCACCTCCGCCCAACGCCAGTGATCGTTGCGGGAAGGAAGGTTTTGATCCTCGAAATAATTGAACCGAGTACCGACCAGTAAAAGCTCAGAATCTTCGTGTTGGGAGAATGATCTTCCGTAGGAGCTGAATCTCGAGCTAGACTTGCGTAACATTCAGAAGTGATGCACGGTGTCATGATTACCGGGATAAGACAAACCACCTGTGGCACTGTCCGGCCGGCTGTTCTCCCTTGGCACCCTCCAGAATGGTGCTTGAAGAGTTGGAACAGAGACAAATTGCCAGAGAATAAAAATGATCTTTTCTGCTATCGGTGCTTAGAAGAACACCTTGTCTCTGCATTCATTTGATGAAGGACCGCAGCTGTGAGGGGAGGATTCAAGTCTGGATCACCACCCGCGTTCAATAAGATGGGGACGGAGACAAGTCTCACGGAATTCGCCACCCTGCTTGCTCTCCCCTCCCACGGGTAACGACGCAACATGGAGTACAATGAGGCCAAGTGGATCTGTCTCGCACATTTCTTCTTGCATAAGAGCTAGACCCGTCCAAGCAGCCAATCCTCGCTTGTTGCCGGCTCAAGGGCATCTGCCACAAGCCACGAGTGTACGGCGGCTGCGGGGTTCCAGGCTTTATTTAGCCCTGAAATGAACTGGCTGCGTCATGGCGACCGAGCCACCTTTGGCCTAACCATTCATTATACCAACTTGCCTCTCACCAACAGTGCATACGTTTCTCTACTTGGCAAAACACGTCGAACGGATATCACTGCTCGAACTAGACTTCCAACAAGAGAAGTAAATACAACAAAGGAGACACGTAGATCGGACCCCTTACCCAAATCCATCACTAGAAATGGCAGAGAAAGAAGAAGGTAGGTCGATCGTCTGCTTGGCGGTCCTAGACAAAGGACGGGCCGACTCGTGTGTCGTGAACGGAAATGCTGACGCGCGATCCAGGCGCCGATGTGCCCCAGGAGCAGAAGTGCGTTTCTTTCGTGTTTACGCGCCGACTACATCTGACACGACCATGGAAAGAGCTGGATGGGGAGCGTTCCTCAAGTCCTTGGCGCACATGACTGGAGATCTGTCGACAATGACTGCACCGCCTTGTGAGCTACCAGCACTGTCTTCTCGTACGCATGAGTCCCGAGCTGACGACAAACTCGCCTGCAGTCATTTTGTCCCCAGTGTCGCTCACAGAGTTCCCTGCGTACTGGTGCGAACATCCGGGCATGTTTGCCAGCATCTCGCAAGGAAAGACTCCGCAGGAGCGAATGGAAAGAGTCTTGCAATGGTTCATTGGGACTTTGAAGGGACAATACACTGTTCGTGGGATTGCTGTGCAACCTTGGTGGCTGGCCAACCTGATGATTTCATGCAGACCCGGAATGAGAAGATGGGCTCGGAGAAGAAGGTTAGTTGGACGTCGGGATAGGTTGCCAAGATATGGACTGACAATGGAGCCCAGCCCCTCAATCCCGTCTTGGGAGAGTTGTTCTACGGTACCTGGCCAGACGTCAATGGCCGAGGGGAGACAGTCTTGGTGGTCGAGCAAGTCTCGCATCATCCTCCAATCGTACGTTCTTCCTTCCCTGATGCTCGATAAAACAGATGCTGACGTTCTACCGTCTAGACCGCATAGTGAGTCACTCAAACGGGGAGGAAGACTCGGCTGATCCAGGCGAAGCTACATTGAGAATAAAGCTGCTGGTGTGACTCTGCAAGGACACTCGGGACAAAAGACCTCTTTCTCCGGGACTGCTATCCATGGTGAGTCTATCGTGCATTCCCTGGACGTGACCTGACTTTCCACCTTCAGTGAAACAATCCGGTCACGCCTTGCTCAAGATCAAGCTCCAGGGTGGAGGAGAAGAGTCTTTCCTGATCACTTTGCGTAAGTTCTCCTTTGAGTTCATTTGGATCTCGTTACTGAGGGTCCCCAGCCAAACTGCGAATCGAGGGCATTGTCTGGGGTTCTCCATATGTCGAGCTCACCGACACCAGCGCGATTCAATCGAGCACCGGCTTTACTGCTGTCGTACGTCCATTCTTTCAGCTCACGAGATGCCCTTACCCAACTTCTGCGCTAGATTGACTACAAGGGCAAGGGATACTTCACCGGTAAACAGCACTCCTTCAAAGCCACAATCCAACACGGTTCGAAAACCCTTCAATCTTACGAGGGGCAGTGGACCGGAAAGTCCACGATCGGGTCGTCCAAAGGCCCCGTATTCCTCGACACCTCTTCGCCGAAGGAAGAAGTTACCGTCCAGCCCATTGAGAACCAGGGCGAATGGGAGAGCAGAAGGCTGTGGGACAAGGTCGCAAGGGGGATCAAGACAGCCAACTACGATGAGGCCGCCAAACTCAAAACAGCGATTGAGGTACGTCTTATCTGCTGACCCAAATGCGCGTGGCAAGCGCTTACGCGCTCGTATCAGAACGAGCAACGACAGAGAAGAAAGGATGAAGCTGCCGCTGGCAAATCATGGGAGCTGGTCCGATTCACCCATGTGGACTCGGACCCCGAGTACCAAAACTTGGCGTCGATGCTGCACGACAAGTTGACGCCGGTGGCTGAGGATGCGTATGTCTACAAGGGATGATTGCGATGAGAGGTGAATCTGTATAACTCTTGGTCTGACCCGGTTAAATTATGCAATCTATGCAACTTATGACCACCGTGGGAATGCCAGCTTGTAAACACGCTCCCTCCACCGGACTGATCCTCGTTCCTCAACCGTCTCCTCCACGTCTCGTGAAAGCAGATGATGTCGCATCCCTCTCTTCCCCCATACTTGACGTCCGGCGCTTCGTCCAGAGCACACCATGCTTTGCTCGTCAAGCTCAATGAGAGCTCGTCAGTCCAGGAGGAAGAAGGCATCCTTCTTCAAGAGATTGTTCGAGCGAGGCAAACCTTGGCTGGCAAGCCGAATATGGTACGTCTACTCACCCTTCGAGCTGCGCCTGGAACTAATGCTTCCTCGCACAGAGCAAGATCGCAGAGACGCTTCTGATCCTCTTAAATATCGCGATGATCCGGACCCGCTTGGACGAATCGTTAGAGTTTGCTCTCGTCCCCGCTCTGCAGCTCGCTGAGGGGGGCAAGAATGTACGAGATAGGCGGATTGGGTATCTGTATCTGGTGGAGAGCCTGCCGAGAGGCCACGAGCTGGAGTTGATGTTGATCAACACAATACGAAAGGTAACAGCATGTGTCAACAAAGTGGAGAGGTATTGAGGCATTGCGACAGGACTTGTCGAGCTCGACACTCTCTCATGTCTTTCTGGCATTGAACACGATCATCAAAATGCCCTCTTCAGACCTCGGTCCGGCTGTCACGCCGCTTCTGTGCTCGAGGACGCTGTTGAAGCATAAAGAGTGAGTGGAGAAAGTGAATATTTCCTGATCCGATACTCAGTGTGGCAATACGGCAGCGTACACTGCAAGCACTCGTCGGCTTACATCCCCTTTCGACGCCCTTTCCGCTCTCGATGAGTCGCATGCTCAAGATGCTCGGGTTGGAAGAGGATTCGAGTGTGATATCTGTCCTGCTGAGACTGGTTTCCGGCTTGCTCAGAGTAGGTTTTTGTACATCTGGAAGAGTGGTTACGACACTAACGCAGAAGACTGCAGGAGGGAGGCTATACCTGCGAGAAGGCGGGGGAGAGAGAGTATCTGGTGGAAGAAATCTTGAAAGTCGCCAGAGCGAATCACGTCTTTCCGGAAAGCCAGGTGGCTTTGGATGTGGTCAAAGCCTTGAAGGAGCTCTTGAGAGGTACTGAGGATGAAAGGTAAAGTCCTCTTCCACTAACGATCAATGACAGAGGACCTGACGGTGTCGTAGTCTGGGAGTCAAGATGGTGGATGATTACTTGATCGAGCAGCTAAAAGGGATCACGTCGACTCAAGGATGGCAAGGAGGTGAGCCGAGGCTACTGCTCGGGCGGTCATGCTTAGGAGCAGTGTTGACTGATGACCCGGGGCAGCATTCGTCCTAGAAACTTGCACGATCATCTCCATTTTCCCAATCTCGACCAAGCTCCGCTCAACAATACTTCGCCTGATCTCGAAAACTCTCTGTTCTTTTTCGAAGAAAGCGTCTACCTCCAAATCTCCGCTCTTACCGACTCCGAACGAGCACATGCTGGCTTTGGAATGTCTACACATGCTGCCGAAGGAGCTCTGGGACGGGAAGCTCGGGGAGGAGAGCATGCGGAATGTTATGGAGGGACTCAACAGTCCAGATGGTGGAATTCGTCGTTTGGTACGTATCCAGTCCCCCGCCCGGGGACGTGATATTTACGCCACCAATGCAGACGTTGCGGCTGCTGTATCGACTCTCGCCGGAACTCTCTCGATTGACGTTTGAAAATCTCGTTGATTCGTTGGAAACATCGACCAACTTGTGCCTTCCTCTGGATGTACCCCTCGACGCGTCGCAGGGGAGAAAGTTGATGATCGCGCAGAAGGAGACTGCTTCTAGAGCTCTTGAGGTATTGGAGATCCAGTCCTCGGAGCTAGAGGCTGGAGGCGCAGAGTTTGCGCAAGGTCTCATGAGGATCCTGACGGTCGTGCAATCCGTCGTGGAGGATGGCAGCGGCTGGCCCGAGGGTGTGGAGGGGGTCAAGGAGATCATTAGCTTGAGTACGTGTATCCGGTCAGAATGCCTCGAAAGAACTGGCTGACTCCTCTTGTTAGATCCTGCTCGCTTCGGCAGCCCGTTCATTAAGACAATCTTTGCGGATACTGCGAAACCGTCGACAGATCTCACAATGCTCAGAGCATATCTTGTTATCGGACACAGGTTTGAGACAAAGGATCAAAGTCTCTCGGCTATCAGGTCACTTCTTACGTCGGTCTCCGAAATCGCACGTAGGTGATCCCGGAAATCATCGCTCGCCGTAGGCTGAAGGTTCGTCCAGGGTCGGCGCAGCAGATCGCTTTGTCAGCTGTTGTTGGAGTCATCTGTCAAAAGGAAGAACTTGAAATGGCGGAGGCTGCTGCTGTCGCTCTTGAGATCTTGGGAAAGGTTCAGGACAATGAAATCTCAACGAAGTCTGTGAGTCGACTCTGCCGTCTGCTTCTATCTTGCAGGGCTGATAGGTATCAACCCAGTTTATTGTGCAAACGATGTTTATCTTTGAGAACGGACACCTCAATCTCGTCAAAGAGCATCTGTCGTCGTACACTGTAGGTGTCCAACGAAAGGACAGGGGAGTTATCCTGCTGACGGATCTTGACCAGATTGCCAATGTCCGTAAGGCAGTCAAGTCCGTGTACGAAGCGCATACCATACTCAAGGCGGCCGATCCATCCGCTTCCCCCTTACCTTCTCTGACGGCGCAGTCGCGCCTGACGGCGTCCCGGCAGCTCCGGTATGACGCTTACGAGCCACCCAGACCGTCTTCCAAAAAGAAAAATAGGATAAGGGAGGTAGAGGAAGGGAGCGATGATGAAGTGCTGCGAAGTTTTACCGAGTATCGTCATCAACCTTTACTCGGCGCTGGAGATTATGCGTTGATGGACCACCACGTCGAGGTGAGGGTGTGTGTGTGAGAAGAAGGAGACACACGACTAACGTGTCATAGCCGGGGCATACAAGCGACTCGCCGGATATCGGATCTCTGTCGCTGCGGGATAACGCAAAGACGCCCACGGAGCGGCCCCGGTACTCTGATTCGGATGATCCATTCTTCGGAGAAGAATCCAAAACGCCGAAGCTGCGCTGAGGTTGCCGTGTATTGTTGTGTACTTTTGGGCGCAACGTAGCGGCGGGTTAGCATGTGTATCTGGCCTGTCTTCATCGCGATCGAAGCTGTACCTGCAAAATCAAAGGATACATACAGACTCAGTAGTGTATTGGAGCGAGCCCCCGCGTAAAGGCAGCCTTGGAGATCCATGAAGAACAATTGTGAAGTTGACGTGAAGTCAAAAGGGCGATCGAAGCGGGTAACGAAGCAGGACGAGGTCCGGTCCGAAGCTGATCCCTCCTTTGGGCAAGAAGAAATGCTCTACAGACGCCCTATGAATCCATCCACACAAGATACGCGCAGCTCTAAACCGGTCCGTTGCCATCGCATCTACACGCCTTGAACAAGCGCTAGAAGATACATAAGCAGCCTTATCCATACTCCCTCAGCCATAATGAGCTTTCCATACCAATTCCCCACCGAGCATTACCAGTATCCCAACGCGTCGTTCCAGTTCCCGAATCCGTGGTATTTCAACGAGATCATGGCGCGCCCTATGCCCTTTGTCGCGGGTCCCGCCCATTCGGCGGCGGAAAGCATCCTCTCGACTATCCGACAGCTAGCGGAAGACTCCACCAACGGCGACCCGAGGGTATTCATCGATCATCAGGCGTATGCTCAGCTGCAGCAGTGGTGTCAGTCCAAGTACGTATGCATTGATCGAGTATACTCCCGCTGATGACCGTCACAGGGAGGGGAGAGAGGTGGTGGAAGACGTGATCAAGGGGCGACTGCAGCTGCCCTGGCCATACAATCACAAGGTGAGTCGAGGCAGCATCCCATCCCACGACTTGTTCTCACGCGGACACTCGACCATCAGGCCCTCATCCTCGCCCAGATGTTGCCGCCCGCATCCCTCGGCGCGCTCAAGGACCTCATCAAGCCCCTTGCGGAGGGCAGCTCGCCCTTCACCTCGGCTCTCGCGGCAACGCTTCACGAGACCGCCGACAAGGAGAAACAGGCCGAGGAAGCAAAGAACGATCAGTACAAGTGGGACCTGTGGGGCCAGCATGTGGGGACGAGTCAGACAGCTTGGCTCCCTCCGCCCGTGGATCCGCAACTAGGGATGTTTGGGCTCCAAGGCGTCGTCCCGGCCGAACAGTGGTGGGCTGCAGGGAGAAAGTGAACCCGGGCGAGATGCGAGCGGGAGAGGGAAAGAGCGAAACGGGGGGGGAGAGAAGCGGGAGCGAATCTGGCAAGACCCAAGACCCGTAGAGCGTGGGGTGGAAGCTGCCTGTAGATTGCGTTTGTGTTTCGTACAAGATCCCTACTGTACATTCGAGAAGTGACTTGATGATTGTCATCGACGTCAGCGGTGGCACTACTGAGCGGACGCAATCAAGGCCAACTGAGACGAAAGTGGGCTTGAAACGGGGACGTGGATGAGACGTGACAGGCAAAGAGCTGCGCGGGGCGGGTAGTTGGGACAGGTGTCGGTTCCAGCTCGTTGGTTGCCTATATATACGTCGCAATCTCGCCCGCTGTCTATTCCCCTTAACCCCCAAACCCCCTAAGGTTCAACACTTTTCTCCTGGATTTTGATCCCGCATTCCGGTCCAGGATGAATTCTACATGTGGCGGCGTCTATCGCTCGCTCTGCCACCACCGATATCGGTCCGTTCACCTTCATGCACATGCATCCCGGAGCAAGACGATCTACTTACAGTCAGGATAAGGTGAGTCCAGTAGTAGGATGCCTCAGATATGCATGCAGAGAAAATCCCATCATACATCGACCCGTTGCGGGCCAAAGTCGCGCGGGAGCCCCGCGATGCGCGACCCATTCCTCCACCAGATCTCGCACCGCCTTATCTATCAGGTGATTGCCCGCCATCTTGGGGGGGACTATATAGATCGCGCATTCCTCACATCTCATCTTGCTTCTGTACTTCACACAATTTCCACCCATCATCCACCATAAATCACCCAACCAAGCGTTCCCCGCTACCGCACCTCAAGCACGGTCACGACCATGTTCCGACTTTCCCCTACTGCATCCCCCTTCCTTCCATCTACTCCTCGACTGTCGCCGATGGCGACTCCATTCACGCCGGCTCTCACCTACGACAGCTCCCCATCACAGTCCCCCGAACCCAGCACACCTCGACCCGTCCTCTTCGATGCCTCGACGTCCGATTCAGTCAGCAAAGCCGATCTTTCCATGGACGAGGCCAACGAGCTGCTGCACTCCGTCCAGGCCGAGATCGAAAAATACAATGCTGCTTCTGCGTGGATGCCTCGAGCCGTACCGATGGCAACTCTCCCCTCCTCCTCTCTTACCCAGCGCGTCCCGCCCATATACACGCGCAAGGTTCCTGTCTTCGCGGGGATCCACGTCTACGACAATCCCTGTCCGTGGTCGGAGCTAGAGGTCGACATCCTTTACCAGGACGCCTTTGTCGACGAGCTCGCCGAGTCGCTCTCTAAACTCATGATCGATCATACCGTCGCCACCCACCCATCCCCGAAACGTCTGCGAGAGAGAAGACTCATGACCCGGTATGCGGTAGACAAGAGCAGCGCTCCGCTCGCCAGACTGCAGCTCTCGAAAAGGCCCGCACGATCCCCTCGTCCCGCTCGGTGTAGGTCACCTGCAGAGATCAGACTACGAAGGCCGTCCCCTCCGCCCAAGGACAGACGAGCCCTCGTCCCTGCACCCCTCGCCCTCGGACCGCTTCCAGAGATAGACATGACCCCGCCCACGCC